>CAUYON010196716.1:0-29447 GCA_963573935.1 Arctocebus calabarensis
CTGTGTGGCCCCTGACAATACACATATTAAACCCATGTGGCCCCTGACAATTCACATGTTAAAACCCTAAACCCATGTGACCCCTGACAATTTACATGTTAAACCCATGTGACCCCTGGCAATTCACATGTTAAACCTATGTGACCCCTGAGAATCCACATGTTAAACCCATGTGACCCCTGACAATACACATATTAAACCCATGTGACCCCTGACAACACACATGTTAAACCTGTGTGGTCCCTGACAATCCACATGTTAAACCTGTGTGACTCCTGATAACCCACATTTTAAACCCATGTGACCCTGACAATCCACATGTTAAACCCATGTGACCCTGACAATCCACATGTTAAACCCATGTGACTCCTGACAATCCACATGTTAAACCCGTGTGGCCTTTGACAATTCACATGTTAAACCCGTGTGGCCCCTGACAATCCACATGTTAAACCTGTGTGACTCCTGATAATCCACATTTTAAACCCATGTGACCCTGACAATCCACATGTTAAACCCATGTGACCCCTGACAATTCACACGTTAAAACCCAGATCACCAGAGTCATATCAGGGAGTGGGGCCTCTGGGAAGTGATTAGTTCATGAATGGGACGAGTGTCTTTATAAAAGAGTCCCCGGCAAGTGACCGGGTGCCTTCTGCCATGTGAGGACACATGGTGAAGAAGCCGCATGAGCCAGGTAGGGCCTCTCCAGACTCAGACCTGCCAGCACCTTGATCTTGGAGGCCTGGCCTCTGAAACTGTGATAAATAAATTTCCGTTGTTTATAAGTGACCGAGTCTGTGATGTCATCATAGCAAAACCAAAAGGCTGACAAGGAGATTGAGAGAAAAACTCATTAATGTGCAGAGAAATTTTAATTAAAGCAAGGAGTCCCTCTGCCTTGGTGGGGCTGGTCAGACCTGGGAAGCTGCTCGGTGGCAAATGTGGGGAGGGGAGGAGATGAAGGAGCCCCTGTGCACTGGTCAACATGCAACTTACATGTGTTCTGGAGAGGAATCTGGAGGCCTCAATTTATATATGTGTAAACTACACCCGTCTAGGCTTCACCGGTGGGACCATGAATCAGACAACGTCTCTCCTGAACCAACTCTCATTCTGTAGGGTTATGTGTATAAACCTACAGCTGGGGATGTCTGTTTGTAGAAAATTCTCACATGGGTGCACATGGGAAGTTGTAGGAGGCTGGCATTTTAATGCGGTTTGTGGCAACAGAGAGTCACACAGCATTGGACGCCCTGCCCGAGAATAACGCACGGCTAGCATGTGGTGGAAGCAGACCCTGAGGGGAACACAGAAACAGCAGGCACGTAGTGGTGTCTAGACCCTGACGAGAACACGGAAGTCATGTCGCGTAGGCAGTAACATGGAGGAGTCTTAAATGACAGTGTGGACAAAGAAAACAAGAAACACAGAGAATGTTTCCCAACATCATCAGTATAAAGTAAAAATGCGCACATGAAGAAGAAAATTTTACATTTAACAAGAACACATACAATCAAATCACACACAGTAAGCACATAGTGCAGTTCCTTACAGGTAGAGGAAAACAGAGAACAAGCCAGGAGACCAAGTAAGAGCCCCGCCCTCCGTGGACCAGGGCTGCACTGTGCCCGTCATTAAACCAGCCTCTGCCTTTGATGTCCAGCTCGGACACAGAAGTGAACTCCCCATGGCTGTGCTGAAGACCCCCAGGGTCTGGGAGGCGAAGAGGATCTTGCGTGGTCCCAACAAACATCCAGTGTAAACCCTTCAGGGCGCCAATCCCCGTGACTCCTTGGCCCAGGCCCAGCGTGTCACAAAAGCCTCACTCTGAGGACCAGTCTAGTCTACAACCGCCTACCCGGGGAGGGGTAAGACGCGGATGCGTTGCCCTTGTAGTGTCCAAGAGTGCCCTGCTTTGTCACTTGCCCTGGAGGTGTCAACCAACTCCAAGTTCTGGGTAGGAATGGGATAACGGTTCTTTCTGCATTAGACTAATTTTGATCCTGCTGTGGTAGCCACTCTCAGGATTGAGCAGAGGCAGACTCAGTACACTCAGGGAAAGCCAGATCTTTCCCAGATGCTGAAGAACGATTCTCCCAGACACAGAATTAGCTCTACATGGTTAGAATGAGAGTTGGTTTAAGAGAAACGTAATCTGATTCACGGTCCCACCAGATGAAGCCTAGACTGGTGTAGCTTTAGGATAACTAGAGCCCATTAACAATCATATTAATAGCTGGAAATCAGCTTTTACTATGTGCCAAGCATTGTTCTAAACACTCTGACCCCAGCATCTCATATTCACAAACAGAAAAAATGTGAGATAAGCTGTAATAATTTATACCCATTTAATACATCAGAAAACTAGCATATAGGGAGATTAAGTGGCTGGCTATGGATTACTCATTAGTGAACTACAGTGGTCTGAATTCAAACTGGACAATCTGGGTACTCAGAGCCTGTGGCCAGACGAGTGGCCTGTTGTCTCTGCCCACTGCGCTGAGGCTGAGGAAGAGCAACTTCTCTGAATTGTGCCATGGCTGTCATGGAAGACCTTGCTCTTGGTTCCCTTAGAAAGCCATTCTGCTACCTGTATGTTCTAGTCCAAGTGCCAGGTTCATGCATTTTTGTTTGAATCTAAATGTTTAAAAGAAAACTTTTAAACCAAAAACTTTTATGGTGGTGTTTTGTAATTGCTGAAACGATGGTAAAATTACATGTATTCAGAAGGCTGGAGATTAGGGATGTTGAGAGATGAGTTGGTGAACTCAGCAGGACATCCAGGGATGGCTGACACCCACAAGGATGTCAGGGGGAGAACACATAAAAAAGGGGTAAAAAAAATCAAGAAAACCTCCTGCAAGGCAGAGACCATCCAAAAAATACAAGAACTGCTTTTTCCCGAGAGAAACCTGTTTGTTTCTTCCCCAGCTCCCTGTTATTTTTCAAAATATCTCTAAATAAACAGTTCTTACTTCTCCAGATATACATGCTAAGAAAGAAACTAATAAATGGGACAAAGAGAAGCATCGGCCATTTTAAACAGTTGCCATTTCATGTACAGATTTAACAAGCCTTTCTTAAAGACATACAAAGTTTTTTGTGATATGGCTTGTATGTCACCTGATATACAAAGTAAATTTATCAATGGTAGAAATAAAAATCTGTTTTTGAAATAAGCTTCTTTGAAAATAGTTATAAAACCCCTTTACTGCTATGACTATAATGGCATCAAGTATATTTATACAATGCATACAGTATACTCTATTATTTATACTATATTGTTTTCTTTTAGTTTAAAAAAATTGAATAATCTTCTACTGCCATCCAATCTATTTCCAAGCGATCATAAATTATTATGTGCCCAAGAAGTAGAATCGTATTCTAATATAAGCCTAAGAATAAAAGATTACAGATGTAGGCGTGAATGTACATGTAGGTATACGCATGGACGTAAATGGATGCAGATACGGACATGCATACATACGTTCACATCACATGCACAAACCCTCCTGTCCACAATGTAACCAAGAGTCAACTGCCAAAAGAGGAAGTGGAATGATACATGAGTGTTGGAAGCCTCACAAGACCTCAAGTACATACTTTGGTTTGGGATTTAAGTATCGTAATTGAAAGGACCTTTTCTTTTCCATTTATGGAGTAACAGAAGAAAAAGGCACCAAACACCAGAAGAGGCTGGAGTTTTACTCCCGGTTTTGCCACCATCCTAAGGTGTGACCTTGGAGAGTCATCAATCCCTTCACACGCTGCCATCTATGATTCCTATTCACCCACTTTCTCTGGCAAGAGTAGAATTTGACTTTTTTGAAAATGTAAATTATTCGGTCACCACTAGATGGCAGCAAACTCCAGGTCTCTGGGTGATCGCAGGCAGCCAGCAGCTTGTGTAAAGTTCTTGTCGAAAAACCTGAGTTTCACTTTTAGCTCTGCCATTTACTACTTGGTTTTTGATTCCCTGCCACAAAAATCAAAGTATGTGTTATGAATGTGAAACTATTACTGAGTGTTGTTACCATGGTAGAAACAGGCACACCTAAACATAATGTCCTCTTTTGTACCTTGAACCACTCAAAGATTTTGAATTTGACACACAGAAAAGTTCCATTTTCTATACATGAGACATCGGACTATTAACATTTGGGGGTTTCTTCATCTTCAAAATAGGGGAAATAACCATATCTATTGCTTAAAAGATATTTTAATGATTGAATAAGAAATCACAGGTAGAGCAGTTAACAAACATTAGCTACTATTATCGGTGGTGTTCTTATTACTACAGTTTCATCTCACACCATCTGCACCCCCTCAGGCCATTGAGGGTCCCCCTCTCCTGATATAAGCCAGTGGCTGTGGACTGGTGCAGAGTCTCCCAAGAACAGCCATGGGTCCAGAAACACCTCCTGGAATCCTGTCAGCCTACGTCACCGCAAGAATTTCCAGGTTGTATGTCTGTAAGTCTGGATCTTCTGATTTAACTAGTCCTCACTAGAATTCCTTGACAGAGCCAACACAGACAGTCTGATCTGCCTTTGCAGCTGGTGTTCCCGTAGGTGTCCCTTAAAGAGTGAGGAGCCAGCCAGAAGGCCTCCACATCAACACTGCAAAGTCCTGCAACTCTGAAAACACTGAGCCCAATTGCAGAAAGGGGTGGAACTGATTCTACTTGAACTGGCTTTCTGTCTATTCAGTGCAATCATTGATTCTATTGGAGACAGGGCCCTGTTCTCCTGGACAGCGACTGCTCTAAAGCCTCAAAGACATGAATCACCCAGGAGGCCACGGGCACCGACTCACTGAGGTAAATAAAATTCCTAGGCCTACCCTGCTCCTCGTCCTTCTCAGCTCTCTTCACTTTGAAAATATTTGATGCAATAACCTGGCAGAATTGAGGTGAAAAGCTGAGCCACACCAGCCGTCGCTGCAGCCAGGAGCCCCACCTCTGCCCAAGAGCAGCACCACAGGCATATCCTGCCATCCTGCTCCCTGGGGGTGCTCAGCCTGGACCCCCGAGCTGACCACGGGTGGGTAAGAGGCCAGGGCCCAGGCCTGGGCACACGGGGAGGGGACGGCTGGGCTGAGGAGCAGGGCTGGTCACAAGAAGGCAGAGCCCGGATGAGCTGGGTCTAGACACATCTCACACCCTTTATCCTTAGACACCAGTGGGGATGAGAACACAAACGTGGCCCAAGAGCCACACAGGACCTGAGGCCACTGGGCTAGTCAGGGACCAGAAGGCACTGGTCACAAGGGCAGACCAGACAAAATAGTTCCTAAATGTCTATCCCACATTTGAAAGAGGAATTAATACAGAATCAAAGAAAGAGGAAACGGAAAAAAGAGGCTGGCCTCCAGTTATGAGTTCTTCAGCTCAGGGAACATTCTGCAGATACGACCCCACCACACGCTCTGCCCTGTGAGCCCACCTGTGACCGGCTCCAGGCCTGCTCCACATGTGTCCTCAGTGTCATCGTCATTGGTGTGGTGGGTGGCACCACATTGCCTTGCTGAGTGACCAAAGTGCAGACCATTAGCCTCTCCTGACTTCCTAGGGAAGCGTATAAGAGAGGTCGGCCGTCCCAGGCAGGAATTGTAGCCAGGATGCAGGCCTTATCAGAGCATAAACCCCTGTGTCTGTGGCAGCTGGTGGCTGTTGACACCCTGAACGCCACCCTCATTCCTGCTAATGTTAAGTTTAACAGAACCACCCTGTGAACACAGAGAAATAGGCTAGAAGTCAGAAGACCCGACTCCAACCCTCGTCCCTTCCCCAGAACCTACTAACTGTGTGACCTGGGGCAAGTCATTTAATTTTATTTGCTTTTCTTTTGGTAAGTTAGAATGAATGTCTCTAATATTCAGGTTCTAATAATATTCTAGTAATATTCAGGTTCTAAGCTGATTGTCAAGAAAAGAAAACTGGATTCAGCAGGGCCAGCCAGTGTTCTGATCTTCGTAAATTCCCACAGTGCTTTTCTCTCCCTAATCCACATACTTCTCACTGTGTGAATAACTAACCTGCTTACAGAAGATTAACTGGTAACATAAATGCGAGGAATAGCCCAGCAAATCACATGTAATCATCTTTCTGTGTACTTTAGAGCAGTGTAAACAAACTCTCACTATTCAAACACACTCCTGAATTGGTTAACCAACAGCCTGAAAAGAAAATTTACACTGGCTTAAAATAAAGCTGTAAAATATGAGTATTGCTATGCTTCAACCAAACCCTTACATAATGGTGTTTTGAGTTTACCATACACGTCACATGAAATAATGATGAAATGAGCAAATGCTGGCAAATTAAACCATCACTGGATTAGAAAAAAATAGGTCAATGGAAGTGGGATTTTGTGATGTGCATTTGCAGTTCTGTGACACTCTCTTAAGAAAGGGTGTCCTTGAGTTAAAAACCTCTAGTCTTTAATATGAAGTTGTCAAATGGCTAGGCAGGGGCAGGGGATGAGCGTGGCAGCTGGCACATCCCTGGGTGAAGCTGTAAAGTGAAGCCCTTGAACCCTGATCTCCAAATAACCCGTCCCCTGGGCAGCCACTCCACCAGGGCACCAGTGTCTCCCTGAAAGCTGTAATTACAAAAGTTCTTTTGTACACATGTGGGCAGATCCAAATAATACCATATAGACTTTGAAAATAAAAATAAAAGAAGGGCTATCACAACAGACCCTCCCTTTAATGGGAGAAAAGTAGGGAAATACAATGAAAAACTCTCTGCACATAAATTTCACAACATAGATAAAACAGACTAATCGCTTGAAATCCACAAACTACCTAAACTCATTCAAGATAAAACAGAAAGACTCTCATAAATATTAAGGAAATTAATTTTGTAGTTATAAACACTCCAAGCAGAAATGCCCAGGCCCAGATTGTTTTGTTGGTAAATTCGACCCAACAATAAAAGAAGAAATGGTACAGATTCTACACAATCACTCCCAAAAGACAAAAGATGAAAGAACTCTCCCCACCTTATTTTATTTTATTCTAATACCAATGTTAGACAAAGCTAAAAGAGGAAAACCACAACCCGATATCTGTCATGAACACAGACACAAAATCCTCAATAAAATATTAACAAATTGAGTCATTCAGCTGTGCTTGTCCGTATGTGTGTATGTATTTATCAACTGACCAAGTAGATTTTACCCTGGGAATGTAAGTCTGGTTTAAAATCCGTCAATATAACCTACCACAGTCACAGTCTGTAAAAGAAAAACAGAAATTCCTCTGTATTAATAAATACAGAAAAAGCATTTGACAAAATTCAATATTAATTTAGGATCAAAACTGTCAGAAACTTAGCCATAGAAGGAAACTTTATCAATGTAATATGACTATCGTCTTATTCAATCGTGAAGGATTGAATGTTTCCCCCCAGTTAAATGAACAAAGTAGGGACACAGCCCTCACCACCTCTGTGCAGCTTCATACTGGAAGTTCTAGTCGTGCAATAAAGCACAAAATGATGTGAGATACACACCTACTAGAAAGAAAGAAATAAGACTTTTCCTGTTGGCAGATGACATGATGTCTATATAGAAAATCTCAACTAATCTATAAATAATAAACCCTCCTAGAACTAAGTATTTTTAATAAAGTTGTAATATATAAGGTCAAGGCACAAATATCAGTTATATGTCTATATACTGGCAATGAACAATTACAAGCAAAATTTTAAAAATATAATTTACAATAACTAAAAAATGAAATATCAGAGGCAAATTTTTAACAAAATATGTGCAGAATTTATAGGCTGAAAATTACAAATGGTGATGAAAGGAAGTAAAAAAGATTTTTAAAAATGGAGAAATGAGGCTGAGCAAGGTGGCTCACGCCTGTAATTGCAGCACTCTGGGAGGCCAAGGCAGTGGATCTCCTAAGCTCACAGGTTTGAGACTAGCCTGAGCCACAGTGACACCTCATCTCTAAAACTAGCTGGGCGCTGTGGCAGGTGCCTGTAGTCCCAGCTACTGGGGAGGCTGAGGTAAGGGGATCACTTGAGCCCAAGAGTTTGAGGTTGCTGTGAGCTGAGATACACAGCACTCTACCAAAGGTGACATAATAAGACTGTGTCTCAAAAAGAATAATAATAATAGGCTCGGCGCCTGTGGCTCAACGGGCTAAGGTGCCAGCCATGTACATCTGAGCTGGTGGGTTCGAATCCAGCCCAGGCCCGCCAAACAACAATGATGGCTGCAACCAAAAAAAAAAAATGGCTGGGCGTTGTGGCAGGCGCCTATAGTCCCAGCTACTTGGGAGGCGGAGGCAGGAGACTCGCTTGAGCCCAGGAATTGGAGGTTGCTGTGAGCTGTGATGCCAGGGCACTCTACCCAGGGCGATAGCTTGAGGCTCTGTCTCAAAAAAAATAATAATAATAATGGAGAAGCATACTATATTCATTGATTGGAAAACTCAATTCTTCCTAATAGAATGCTATTACAATCAAAATCCCAACAGAATTTTTTTGTAGATAAATACAATCTGATTATATAATTTATATAGAAAACTAAAGGAACTAGAATGGTCTAAACCATTCTAGTGGTTTAAAGGTGAAGAGCAGAGTAGCAGGGCTCATACCACCTATTTATAAAACTTGTTATAAAGCTATGGTCACCAAGACAGTGTGGTACTAGCAAAGGGACAGATACATCAATCAAAAAAATGAAACGAAGAGTTCAAAAATAGACCCACACAAATAGGATCAGTTGATTTTTAACAAAGTCAATAGGGAAAAGACAATTATTTAGCAAGTAGTATTGGAACAATTATGTGTCTATAGGCAAAAAAAAAAAAAATTAGCCTTTACCCTAGCCTCATATCTTATACATTAATTAATTCAAGATATGCCTAAATGTATAATTATAAAACTTTTAGAAGTTTCTATACTTGTGTGTGCTAAAATTCATAGATCTACCCACTAAAAACATTGATTTTACTACAAGCTAATTTAAAAACTAAAAGTAAAAAAGACCAACTCATCCTTGGACCCACATCCATCACTATTAGGCACTAGTGAGCATGTAGCCTTTCAAAGGGATTGGAATGAAATAGTAAAACATTTACTAAGTTTGAATCTTTGGCTCCTGAAAAAATTCCCCAAGGACTAGAACTGCCAACTTTTGTTGTAGCCCTGTCGTTAAGTCTCCCCTGTCCCCACCCTTGAGCTGTGCTCACAAATGACGCAGTCTTGCCCAGAGTGTTTACTGTGGAGGAAGGGAGTCAGCACGGAGGGCGTCCCGCCTCATCCTCAACACACTGCATGTCCTGGGCCACTGTGACCTCGTCTGTAGCCCAGTGACCTCCATCTCCTGTGGGGACGGCACTAGAGAAGGTGCAGAGAGAAAGATGAGGCATCAGAAACAACGTGTGTCACCACCTTGCCAAGGCAGGTCTGTGAGTTTCCATTGCTGTTTTAACAAATCATCTCAAATGTAATAAGGACACAATGGATTATATTGTCATTATGAAGGTCAGAAGGTTGGTGCCGTCTCGCTGGCTGAAATCATGGCACCAGCAGAGAGCCCATCTGCTCATCCTTCTCAGCTTTCAGATGCCACCCACGTTTGTTGGCTCCTGGTCCCTTCCTTCGTCTCAGAGCCAGTAGCACGACCTGGCCCTCCGCCTTTGATTCCAGGGGTGTCCTCTGACACCCTCCTCTGCTTCCTTCCCCACCTCAGTGCCCCTCGCGGCCACACTGGGCCCACCCAGATAATCCAGAGCCATCTCCCTGAGGTAAAGCCCCCTTTACCACGCAACCTCATGTATTTACAAGTTCCCGGGATTAGAACTGCGCCCACCATGAGTTTAGGCGTCTGACATGGAGTAGGAACAGGAATTGAGATGCTTGAGGCACAGCGGAAGCCACGGAGGAGTTTACATGTGGAGGAGCCCAGGAAAGCTGATCTGTAAGTGACTGGAAGCCAAAATGTTTGTATTTAGTTCTTTTAAGTTCTCCAATCTTATCAATATTGCCCAGAAGACTATACTCGCACATTTCAGATCCATACCTCGACACACGTGAGGTCTGATTAAAAGCTCATTTGATATCCCAGTGTCCAGAGACCAAGAAGAGCAGCACGTCCTCTGGACAGTGCCTGGCCTGAGTGTGGACGTGCCGCGCGCAGCTGGGGACACCGAGGGCAGCGTTTGCTGGTTTGCCTAGAATAACATAGACAAGAGTTTGTTAGTGGGGAAGAAAGGTAGAAGGAAAACAGAATACTGAACGGAAAATTCCCTCACAAACAAAATTATTTTCACACGATTTTAGTTTTTCAAGAACAATCATTTGACTAATCATATAACTATGACCGTGTAGGATACAGAAATATTTACAAGCGGTACCCTTGGGTTGAAAATATAAGTATCTTCATCTGCCTATAATGAGAAATAGCCCAGGATTCCATTAGAGAGAGGATGTCAGTGTCCTTCCCATAAACTACACGGACAAGCCGCTTGGGCCTCATGCTAGTATTTGTGGACTTCTGGTGAGCAGAGACACCCACCGGTGATTCTCAGCCGTTCATCCAGTGAGCGCTCGGGAAGAGACACAGAGCCGCTCCTCAGACCCAAGTCCCGCCCCGCAGAGCCACCGCATGGCCTCTGCCTGGCCAGTTTGCTCCCCTGTTCATACCGTCCACATCTCACCTCCAATGAGGTGAGAGAGAAGCCAGGCTAAGTAGGGTGACTGTGTAAATTGCCATGCAGATGAAGACAATTTTGAAAGTCAAAGGAGTTTGACTCCAGGAAAATGTGTATCAACCAAGATCCCAGCTACCCAGGACACAATGTTACTTTAGTCAGAAAGAAATGTTCTCCGTTTCTAATCACCTAGGGAAAATAAGCCCGCCTATATCTGCAGCCTCCTGTCCTATTAAACAGTTCCTCTGAGAAGCTGCAAAGGTGGGCGCAGCACCTCCCCTCCCCTTCTCAACTGTTAGCCTTGCTCTCGCATTCTCTTCCTCCTGTCTCCTGGCCCCCCATCTGTCCCCCCGCCTTCCTCCGGCTTCTGTCCATCTATATTCAAATATTCAACCTCATGTGAGTTATTACCTCAACACCAGTTATTACCCTCTTGGGGCGCCTGTCATAGAAAACTACGTGGGGAGTTTTCTGCTTCTTTTCTCCGGGCTGACTCACCTCTGCCCACCGCAGTCTGGTTTCCATCCAACTGCCATGGTCCTCAGAAGACCCCAAGTGGCCTCCACTCCTATTTCCAACACACTTTCGACCTTCTCTTTCTTAAATTTTCAATTACATTTGCTAATACTGGTAATGCTACCTTCCTCAGCACTTTCTCGCCAACTCCTTTATCCTCCTAAGAGCCTGGTCATTGCTCAGCATCCTTTAGGGACTCCCCCCGTCCGCCCAGCCCTCATTTGTAAGCACCCCTCCAGGGCTCTACTAAGACTGTCACGTCCGCAGCCTCTGAACCTTTCCTACTAATCTCGGCCGCTCCCCCGGAACCCATGGCCGTCTCCAGATTACTGGCCTCCAGCTGTATAGCCCCAGCTAGATTTATTTCCACTTTTTCAGATCAGAATGCCCACTCCCTTTTCAAGATCGTTGAAATCTTAAACTCAGCATATCCAAACTAAACTTACTTCTTCAAAATGCTTGTGCTCGGTGTTCTAGTAAATGGTGCAAATATTCCCCGGGTTCCCTGGCTGGAAGCTGGGAATCATCCTTGACTAGACTTTGTCTTCCTGTACATGAAATCAGTTCTACTTTGTAAATATTGCTCAGATTAGTTCGGTTCTTACCATTTCGATGAATATTACCTGAATTCAGATCGTTACCGTCTCTCATCTACATTACACAGCTCACAAGAAAGAAGCCTGGAACTGAAGCTGAAATCTGCCGGGCTTCAGGCGTGGCTGCTCTTCCTCTGCCTGGCCGCCCTCGGAGGCTCCCGGCCCACAGTCGCAGGACGCAGAGGAAGGCCGAGCACAGGTGCACACAGAGGGCCAGGAGCCCCCTGGTCACATCTCTGCCTCCAAACTTTCCAGCTACCTGAGCCACTGCACTTCATTTTTCTTTTTGATTAAGCAAGCTTACTGGATTTTCATAATTTGCAATGTAAACATCCCGATTTATGAAATCCTTGGTTTGACCTGGACATAATCTGTCATTTATCCTCATTCCTGGGGCAGAGCACCTGGCCAGGTACTTAATCTGTTGGGTGAAAGGTGTCCATAAAACGCTTCACCTGTGTCTCGGCTTCCACACCAACACAGGGCAGCGTGCTCACCCTCGTTCAACAATTATTTGTTGGACATGTATTATCAGGCACTATTCTAGATGCTTTTTCTTAATAAAACATGCAAAAGCCTTACTCTAGCAGAATTTAGATTTGGCATATCAAAAAATAAAACATAAAGAATTAAGGGATGTTGGCTGGTGCAGGATATTAAATTTTTTTCACACATTTTTGAAAAAAACCTTGGATTTTATGCAGCAAGATGTTATTCTGAATCAAAGAAACCCTTCAGTGTTTTTCCATCAGCATAAGATAGTCATATGAAAGAACAGAGGCCATGATATCCACCAAGAATTACTTCCAAACCAACTCCAGGGCTTAAAATTCCACCAGAAACAAATTATTTTCCTGGAATACAAAGGGTTCAGGTCACAGGAACTCACTCAGTTTCACCGACCCTTTAGCTCAATATTCAAGGAACCATAAAAAAATATTACTTAGAATAAGCAGTCTGGAATTAAATCCTGGATTTTAAAAAAAGCTGCATCCTCTTGGGAAAGTTTCCTTAACTCCCTAAGCACTATTTCCTCATTTGTAGAAGGAAGACCATCGCTCCTAATTCACCAGGCTTGTTCTGGTTCCTTAGAAAGTCAGTGATCAGTAAATATTAGTGGAATGAATGGATGCTAACATAAATATTAAATACGAATGTCAGCTAGCTGCTTTGGGTCTCGTCCTGATTCTTCCGGCTTGCTGCAGAGCGGAGCAGATGAAGGCTCTGGAAAGCGAAGGAAGGGGAGACTTGAGCGAGTCGGGGAGGGCGGCCAGGCCACCAGCGACTCCCGGGCAGGGGCATCTGCTTTCCGTGTCCCACTCGGCTCCCTGGTCCTACACCCTGTCCAGGAACCAAAATCAGGTCTTGGTTCAGCTCCACCCTCATTGCTAAACACCGGTTTTAGGAAAGCGCCCTGCTGGAGTGGCGTCCTCCCGCTGCTGGGGACACCTGCCTTCCTGACATTGTGTGCCTTCCTCTTCCGGCTGTGGACTGGCATTTCCTCTTCAGTTGCTCCTGGGGGTTAAATCCCCCCCACAACAGCAGCACTCTCTGGTTGACATTGTTCTTCTTCTTTTTTTTTTTGCAGTTTTTGGCCGGGGCTGGGTTTGAACCTGCCACCTCCGGCATATGGGGCTGGTGCCCTACTCCTTTGAGCCACAGGCACTGCTCCATTGTTCTCTTTTGTTCTAGAATTTTCTAATTTTTCTATAGTAAATTGGAGTACAATAAAAATGGAAACTCTACTTTTAAAATTAGATTTTTTTCAGCCACCACACAGGCAGGAGCAGCTTTCTTGTCCTCTTTGCTGTCGACGCCCCCACCCCCACCTCTCCACTGAGTGAGTTTCCTCATGACGACTGTACGCTTTTTTCTTGGAAACTAAACTGAGCTCAGCTGAAATCTGGACGCTCTAGTCCTTAGCTAACTTGTTTACTCCCCTCAGCGTTTAGAAATGTATGACAGGTAAGTTCCGAGTTCCTGTCTCAGCTTGAGGAGTTTCCAAAGTAAATACCTGAGTTTGGGAAAAACTGTCTCAAAGTAATGCCTTGGGATTTGAGGAAGGAGAAAGATGAAGGGAAAGGGGGCCTGGAGAAACGACTTTGGTCCTGCCATCTCTGCACCGTGTTCTGGATTACACTACTTAGCTTAGCTACACAGAAACCCCATTCTTTTCATTAAAATGAACAGCTTGCTATGTATAGAAATACCATTCTTTTCATTTAAATGAATAGCTTGCTATTAAAAGGTACTCTGCAGCACAGTGAACTCCTGCATATAAGTATACTGCCTTAATTTTATTGTCACGTTTTGATGGAAGCAAACGTTATTATAAATTCTCAAAACTTTTGAAGCTTCTGATATAGCATGGCTGCTTGTTCATAACCTTTAACAGAAGAAATATTGGTCGTGGACATAGCAGCACTAGAATGACTGAGACAAGGCTGGAGACACAGTTTGGGGAGTGACCGCAGACCCTGTGGCCGCTGGCAGTGGACACGTGCAAAGATTCTAGAGCCGATGGCTCTCCGGGTGCCAAACCTCCATTCAGAGCATCTGACGGGAAACAGAAAACAGGAGCTTCTGTGAATCAGAGCTTAAAAATGGGCAGAGTTGGGGTACAGGTCCTGAGTGACATCTTGCCAGCGTCCCAACCCATCCTCTGGGTTTTTATGTGATTTCTGTTGAAATAAATACCAACCAGCAGGGTAAGTCTGGGTCTGAAAACAGGAGTATGTAATTAGAAATGTAGGGGTGGGAGGAGAGAGGATAGGAAATTTAAAGTTTGGGATGGAAGAGCAGAAGAAATGCAGGACGATGTTCTTTTAAATAACAAATATCCAAGATAAGGAAAACGAAACTTCCAAAGTTTGAATTCGGGGATGGAATGATCTGAGCCTTGTGTTGAGCACCACCCCCTCCGAGAAGGGCAAGGAAAGCCACCTTCCCTATATGGAAGGAAAACAAATGCCATATGAACACACGCACTCCCCGAAAGGCCTTAAAAACATGGCGTTTAGGCATAAACACATCTTGAATAGCGTACGAAAGGATATGTTGCACTAAACATCTTCATCTCAGAAAAATACAACCCCAGAGTTTTGCTAATACATGAGACAGATAAGATAAACTTGTAAGAGCTCAAATGTTGCTCTGCAGAAAAGAGGAAAAAATCTTTCCAAAGGAAACATACAGAATCTTATTACCAGAAAGCCTGAAGCACCACCACGCACGGGTGTTTTAAGAACTCCCTCAAAGGTGATATGATTCTAATAATAAAACAGGGACCAAGTAGGCCAGACTGAAAAGTACTACTTTTAATACTTACGTTAAAAGTGAGACTCTCATGCGTCTCAGCTGCCTGTTCAGTTTGCTAGGTGCATTTTTCTCTTAACAAAATGGTGAGATGGCCACTTGATAACGCAAACTAAGAGTTTCCCTGAACAGAAACAGAATGGGCACAGTGCACGTCACCTGCTGAGCCACTTTGCACAACTGGGCAAGCAGCGTGGCACGCTTAGAATGGAGGGCAGGACCAGGCGCCAAAACATGTCTGCATATTTTAGGAGAAAAAACTGTCTTGTTCATGCCAGTCACGCGGTGACACTCACCATCATTTGATTAACATCTTCCTTTGGGCGAACGTGATTGTACGCATTGTTACCACAATTAACCAACCTTGAAGAGTAACACGCAGACAACAACACTTAAAATGGGCATACATTTTTTGGCAACCCGGCATTTGAAACAGCTAGCTAGGGTAAACAGTGATAGGGTTCCTCGGACAGCATGATTTTTAATTTGAAAATTTATAAAAGAAGCCAAGATGAGTTTCTATAAATTTAGGACTGAGAGCAGCATCTTAGTAGGGAAAAAACTATTCTAAAACAAGTAATGGGAAGCCTACCATTATCTTTCTAATCTGACAAGCAACTTAGGTTTGGGGGGTTTTATGGTTTTTTGAACCAACACTTAAAATTAATTAATTCCAGGAAATCCCTGAAAACCAAGTGACAAACTCTTTCCATTTCAAAGGGGAGCTCTATGACCTTTGCCACAATTCTTTCTAACATCAGCAGCAGCGTGGAAGGAACAGGAGAAGGAGCAATTCCCACGACATTCAGTGGGTCTGTCTCCTGGGAGTCTGGAGGCCGGCACTGCGACAGCCCTGGGACTTGGGGCTGCACATTAACCCTCTCTGGGGCTTAACTCCTTCCTGGGGAAATGAGAATGTGATACAGACTGTTAGCTACCCCAGTACCCTCTCCAGTAATAAATCCCCCAACTCTCAGCCAGGCACAGGGGTGTCCAGGGAGGGCAGTATTTCCAGCCTCTCTTCTAGTGACACGTGGCAATGGAATAGCAAGGATGATTTTGCAATTGTTATGTTGTTTGCTTAAAGAGAGACTGTGGCCTGGGCCCTGCCCCTTCCCACCAGCGGGGACACGGCAACATCAGGAGTCACCACTTAGCCCCAGCAGCAGCGGGGCCTGCAGGCTGAGGTGCCAGAGCTCCCCACCCACGCGGGGCCTCAGAGAGGGCACTGGACAGCGGAGCCCCCTCAGCCCCACGCCTCCCACCTCTGGACCCTGACATGAGACAGAGGGGAGACACGCCCATCTTATTTAACCTCCTTTAATTTCTCACATCAGCTTAAGGTTCCAAATGTTAATAAACACTGTGAAAGAAACAGAAGTTTTGTTTAGGACTAAAACAAAAAGGACAATAAACCTTGTTATCCTGCCAATGACGATCACAGAAGCAAGTTAAGGCTTAAAGCCGATTTTTAAATGATAGCCCTGTCTCCCTCTCAGCGTATCAGACACAGAGGCTCCTTCATTATAGCTTAAAATTGCCGTGTTAGTCACTTTCGGTATCCGTCCATTTCACTGCCACAGTACGACAATAGATTACCTTCATTACAAAGGCTATCTTCACATTCCCACAGGCATTTAGTAAAGTTTCATTACCCTCATTATTCTCATAATCCTATGAGAAGATTAGATCAGTGTATGCCAATCAGCATGAAGGGGGGCTTGCAGCTGACGTGAGGTTGGAACCTGAAATCCAGCAGCTCCCGTGGTGGGCAGGGGGGCTCTGGACAGGCAGCTTAGGTGCCTGCGTCTTACTCCTGTTCATGCAAGTTAGCCCCCAAAATTAACGCAAAAGAAAAGTTCTCATCATTTCATCAAAGCCCAGTCTTAGATACTTTATTTCCACATAAATTTTATAGTTACACAAATTTTTTTGTTACTAATTATTAGACATATCAAGAGCAATATTTTCGATTGAATCTTAATGTGAAGCGAGTCTCTATGATCTCATAAGATGGAGAAAGTTATTTGACTAAAATGAGTTCTCTGTGCAATTTCAGGTTTGTTATCTGCTGATATCTAAAACACATTATGGATGACAGATGAATTTAGAAGCATATGGATGACAGATTCATGACAGATGAATTTAGAACATTTAGAAAGTTTCACAAGAGAGGATTTTGTACAAGAAAGAGACTTGAACACCCCAAAAGCCAGCTGAATGGCTTCCCTGGACTCAGGGCAGAGAGAGGTACCAGGAGGGCAGGGAAAGGGAGACATGGAGACTGAAACGCGACTCCTTAGGCAGGGTGAAGACAGATCGTTTAAGAACACAGATCTAATCGTTTTCATTTCCCTGCTTAAAATTCATAAATGGTTTACCATGGCCTTTAGAAAAATAAGCAAAATACTCAATTCACCTGAAAGCGTGCTGTGTGCCTGGACCCTCATTACCTTTCTGATTTCACTTCAAACCCTTCTCCCCATTGCTGTCCCCAGACCAGGCACACTGGGTGGGGGTCGGGAGTTGAATTATGCTCCCCCCAAGATGTCGTCATACTTGAAGACCTAATACTTCGGAATGAAACCTCATTTGAAACAGTGTTATTGCAGATGTAACCAGTTAAGAGGGGTCTTTCCAGAGTTGGGTGAGCCCCCAAATCAATCGTGTGCTTAGTAAGTGGGAAATGCAGAGTAGACACATATGGGAGAATTCACAGTGAAGACGCAGGCAGGGGTTGGACTGACGCTTCCATAACCCAACGAGCATTGGAGATTATCGGCAAATCGCCAGAAGCCACTGGGGGTGTGGAGGAGATTCTCCCCCACAGCACTCGGAAGGCACCAGTGCTGCTGACACCCTGGTGGTTGACTTCCAGCCCCAGAACTGAGTCAATGAATTTCCGAGTTGAAGCTGCCAGTTCGGGATACCTTGTTACAGCATCCCCAGCAAACTGCTGCGTGGGGCATCTCTCCACTCTGCCTAGAACTTGACACATGGTGCTGACTTCATGTAACAATGCAACTTCCCACCCACTTCCCCAGCCAAGCCATCCTTACCTCTTATTTTAAACATTACCTCGAGTAACCTCTAACCTCACAGACTAGGTAAGATTCCTCTCCTCCCCCAACCCATACTTCTCCTGTATTTATTCCCCAAGACCCTGCCTAGGCTGGGAGGTTAAATGTTGAAGTCTGTGCACTCCTGAACTATTTCGTTGTTTAATTGGTCACTGTCCATCTTCCGTATTTGGCTCTAAATCCAGGCTGGGAGGCACCTGCCTCATTCTCAGCTCCTAGCCTTTGCTGTGCCTACCCCAGTGGCTGGTCCATAATCTGTGTTCAGGAAACACTGATTGGCTGGCACCCTTGATTTTGACTTGGACTCCTGTGTTACCAAATATTATTTCAAAGATCTCACATCCTTAGTAATAATTCCCACCCCCAAAATTTCCACCCTCATGTATATATTCATGTGCCCGAAGGCAGCCTCATATTTCCATACTTCATTATTGTCATACCTAACATTTTATTTCCTTCCACCCCACATCTGTATAAGCAATAACATTTTGTACACGTACTCATCTCCAGGAATGTTTTTGACTTGAGTCCTATATTACTGAAAAGAATCTTAATTATTTGGCAAGCTGACATCCTCATAAGATTCTATCTATTCAACAAGGCAGATGAGAAAAATCATGTGAAAGAGAACACTGAAAAAATGAAGCACTTTTTAAAAAACAAACACTTGTTTAACCCATATTTCCTGATGTGAAAATTCTGGTGCATTGCTGCAGTGAGGGGTTTAGTGAGAATTATCTAGAGTCTAAGGAAGAGTGACAGTCAATCTCAAACATCTATATCTCTAGCTGGCTAGCTATAATTATTTTTTTAAATGGTTCTAAGTAGGCTTTTCCTACTTACTCAATTCTAATTCAGTCTTATTTTTGATTCCCAGAGAATCAAGGACTCAAACTAAGACGTCGCCAAAGGTCTAAATCACTGGTCCTTCCTAGGTCCCTTTGAGTAGATAGATTCAGAAGCCTCCGTGTAAGGAAGCTTCCAGGAATGTGTTCACTGAGCACAAGCATTTTGATTTATCCCAGAGAGAAACCTCTAAATAAATGTGAGTTTGACAAATACACCGTAAAGGTAAGCAGCTGGACACACCACGTGATGAGGCGTCACGACTTCAGACAGACTCTGCTGGTCACAGGAGCCCTCAGCAGCAGGCCCAGTATCATAGGATGATGTACTCCAGCATGGAACGGCAGGCCCTGCACAACGGCCTCCCCCGGGCACGAGGGGCTCGGGACTGAACTTGACTTCATTTAGGAAATACAGTAGACCCTCCATAGCTGACCACCTCCTAAGTTGACCTAATGTCCTGGACCAGACATGCACCCCATGTACGTATCAGCACAGCAGGCCCTGTTCCTTACACTGCCCACCTCCAGGGAGTTGACCAATATGTGACAGCCCCATGGGTGGTCATGTACCGAGGTTCTGCTGTATTCCCTGAGCATTTTCTCTGTGTCAACTTTGGAGCGATTCTGCTGACGTTATTATTTAAATAACAGTAACAAAGAACGGCCTGTTTACTGCGCGCCCACCTTGTACAGGCGCTGTAGCCCTGTGGCACCGGCTCTATCATCCAGCTCGTCTTCCCAGAAACTTAAACCTCAGAGGGCTCCAGCAGTGTGTGCTGAGTGGGAGAGGCAGGACCTAAACTCAGTTCTGTGTGACCCCAAAGCCCCAGTTCTCACCCACTGTGTCACCCACTGTTTTCTTAAGAAAGGAAATTTAATTCCACAGTAATACCAAAATGGCATTAGAAACCTTTTCTTATAATGAGTTTGTGGACTGTTTTACGTAAACTCCCAAGTTCAAAAATGTCAGGATTATAGTGATTTTGGCTAGACTCAAATGAGCTAAATAAAAACAGAATGAAAGAAAAGGCCCTCAGAGCCTCAAGTCCACTGGCGCGTGTGTGTGTGTGTGTGTGTGTGTGTGTCTGTGTGCCATTTATACCATTATGAAATAGCGTGAAAAACAGACCTGGAGTTTGGAGTTTTGAGTAAATGAATTCATTCTGGTTTTTCGTCACTAAAGCTAAAATGGAATTTGAATATATTTTTAGTAAGCGAGAATCCAAAGCTTTCAGGACCTTGTCTAGAAAGATTTTGACCCAAAATTTTGAACCCAAACGGGAAAGAAACACACTTTCCAGCAATCCAAAAGGAAGAGAGTATACACGACTCACTATTAGTTGAACTCAGAGTTCTGGAAATAGTTTTAGGGACGCCCTAAAAAAAGCGCCGTTCCCAGGGATGCCCTAAAACAGGCGCCCTTCCAAGGGATGCCCTAAAACAGGTGCTGTTCCAGGGATGCCCTTAAAACAGGTCCCGTCGCAGGGACGCCCTAAAACAGGAGCTGTTCCCAGGGACTCCCGACCACTGCCAGACGGGGAGGGGGAGGGCCCGAAACCAACCCCCTCCCTCTCGGATCTGCCGCAGTGACTCAGCTTCTGGACCCAGACACCAAGGAGAGAGCCAGATCTTCCACTGTATAAAGGTCAGCTACCCCGGGGTCAGCGCAGGGCAAAAAGAGGGGAGAGAGACCGCGGGTGGGGAGAGTTTAAGGGAGCAGCCGCGAGTCGCTGAGGACGCGGCCTGAGAACCAGCGCGGTGCGGAGTGAAACCGCAACGTGGTGCGGGCAAGTCGCGCTCGCGTCCAACGCCAGGTTCTCAAATTCAGGGGCAAAGAGGGTCTGTAAATACGGTGCTTCACTGATTTCCTAAGGTGGCTTCACCTCACTTAAAGAAAGTAATACCTATGGAAAAAAACCCTTCGGGGAACAGGCGAAACTTACTAAATGCAGAATACAAATGTCTTCGTACAATAACTAAGAAAATGCCATGAAGGGTATGGTAAACAGTTTGATGAAAACATTTCGGATTGTATATGAAATCAGCACATTGTAACCCTTGATTGCCTTAATGTACGCAGCTATGATTTAATAAAAAAAAAAGGGGGGGGGAACTCTTAGTATCTTTTGAGATAAATAAAGGAAGAACCAGTATGTCAAAATTATAAAATAAAAAAAATAATGAAAAGCAGGTCATCTGGGAAAAATCTACTTTATCTTCTGGATTTGTTCCCTGTGGTATTTCTGCTAGCTCTTAAATAAATACTCTCCCAGGTAGAAATATGAGTGATAAATGATTGTGGGCAGACATTTAAACTATGTTTCCATGAGAAGCAAACATGAACTTCAAAAAGAATGTTCTCATAACCAGAGTGCCTGAAACCCTGTTTTTCTCCCACTTTCTGTAACATCTTACTGCTTTCTCCATTCTTTATTACCTTTGGGGACACTGAGCCACAAAAAAACTTACAAAATAGCAAAAGGGTTTTGTTAAAGCAGAGAGAAAACTAGGGTTTTTGTTTTCAGCATAATAACACACCAGTCTTGTGAGACCAGGATGATCTTAGCAATACTAGATAAAGCTGAAACAGAGGACAAAGGCTCTTTGGGCCTAACAGTGATTTGTTAATGCTGTTGATCTTATTCATGAAGGAGCAAGTGTTGGAAGGAGAATGATGTGCTCACCTCTCCTCTGCTTTCTGCTGCTCGCCTTCACCTGTGCACAAGGCCTCAGCCTTTTCTTCCCCACCACCCCCAAATAAGAATAAAACAAATGTTTAGGAGGCCGAAGTAGTAAAGAAAAGAAGCAAGACCATGGGGGCAAACTGCAAGTTAGGAGGGAAAAGAGACATTGGCTTCTGCCCATAGAGAGTAAGGCAAACCTGTAATTACCATCTAGGAAACCAGAAAATGGAACAAAATACAAGACACAACTACCTTCAGATACTGGGCAACAGGCAGCACTGCCATCGCCATCCTTGAGGACGAGGATGCTGCCGCCAGAGGAGGTAGGTGAGTCCTGCCAACGCCCAGGGTCAGGCAGGAAGACCCTGCAGGGGGCCTACGAATGTCTCTGCACAGACGGACACGCTGGGTGACCTGAGCAGGGACAGCCAGGGTGTCCTGGGCGGTGCACCAGAGAGTACAACCCACCCAGAGACAGAACTGCGCAAACCTGGAGAGTCAGAGTCTCCAGGGCAGGAGAAATCTGCCCATTGATGAAGTGAAATCCCTGGAGGGCAGACAAGAACAATTTTTGAGGAAAAAGTAATTACCAGAAAGCTGCAAGATGAAGTGTTTCTGGAGCTAAGATTGGGATGAAAACAGTATGCGTTCCCTCCAGCCAAGTGCAAATGAAAGTAGCTCTAGAATGGAAACCACTCTATACCCTTTAAGATAAAAGAGCTTAAAAACAAGCTGTAAGGGTGGCGCCTGTGGCTCAGTCAGTAAGGCGCCAGCCCCATATACAGAGGGTAGCAGGTTCAAATCCAGCCCCAGCACACACACACAAAATAGCCGGGCATTGTGGCGGTGCCTGTGGTCCCAGCTACTGGGAAGGCTGAGGCAAGGGAATCGCCTAAGCCCAGGAGTTGGAGGTTGCTGTGAGCAGTGTGACGCCACAGCACTCTACCGAGGGCGATAAAGTGAGACTCCGTCTCTACAAAAAAAAAAAAAAGAGCCTTAAGATAATCAAAATCATCTACAAGTGACCAAACTAACTTTAGGCAAATTCAACACTCTATAAATTGACACAGAATCATCTACCACTCAACAACATTTTTATATATAAAAAAATTAGATATACAAAAAAGAAAACATGACAAATTATCAGAAGAAGACTGACTTAATAAAAACATATCCAGACATAACGGATATTTAATTAGAATGTGAAGGTTCAAAATGTTTATACATTTATTCCACATACTCTAGGATGCAAAGGGAGAAAATGAAAAAAAAAATAATTTTTCATAATATGAAAAAAATAAAAGGCATACAAAAAAATCAAAACATCTAGAAATGGAAATAATGATAATCAAAATGAAAAATCAAATAGAAGCAATTAATTATAGTTTAAACACTGCAGAAAAATTAGTGAAATTGTGGGGCCGTGCCTGTGGCTCAGTGAGTAGGGCACTAGCTCCTTATACCAAAAGTGGCAGTTTCCAACCCGGCCCTGGACAAACAGCAACAAAAAAATAACCAAGCATTGTGATGGGCGCCTGTAGTTCCAGCTACTCGGGAGGCTGAGGCAAGAGAATCGCCTAAGCCCAGGAGTTGGAGGTTGCTGTGAGCTGTGTGACAACCACAGCACTCTACCAGGGGCCACAGAGTGAGACTCCATCTCTCCAAAAAAAATAAAAAAGAAGAAGAAAAAAATTAGTGAAATTGAGGCCATGGCAATATTCCCATCAAAATGAACCGCAAATATAAAAAAAATAGAAACTTGATAGAATCTCAAAGATCTCAATCTGTAGAATAACATCAAGTTAATGTGGATTCAACTGGAATTTGAAGTGTGGGCAGAAAAATGTCTTAAAGAATAAATGGTCAGTTACTCTCCAAATTTGATGAGATCTTTCAGTAAACAAATCCAATAAGCTCAATGACACCCAAGCAAGATAAACATAAAGAAAATTACAAGAATGCATATTGTAATCAAATTGCTGTAAAGAAGCATTAAAGAGAAATATTTTAAAGCTGTCACAGAGAAAAAGACACATATACAGAGGAACAAAAACAAGAATGCCACAGACATCCTGTCAGGGCCCTGGTAAGCCAAAGGACAGCGCAGGGAAAAGAAAACTATCTACAGACAATCTTCATCTAATGAAAATATATTTGGGGAAAAATACAAATTTTAGCAGACAAATAAAAGCTGAGAGAATCCAGTGAATAAACCATTAGTGGAATGAAAATATTAAATATTAAATAAATTAGGAAAAATCATAACCAATAGAAGAAACAGCAAAATGATAGATTTAAACTCAACCAGATCTGTAATTACATTACATGTAAAACCATCCAAACAGTTTAATTAAATGACAGAGATTGCCAAACTGATTTATACTAAGACCCAACTATATACTGTTTACAAGAAAACTATTTTAAAGATAAGACATAGTTAAGTTAAAACTTAGAGTACAGAAGAAAGGTACATCATGAAAACATCAATCATAAAAAACCTGAATGGCTATATTAATATCATATGAAAAGGAATATTATCAAGTTCAAGACATTTCATAATGATAAAGAGGTTAATTCACCAAAAAATATACAACAATCCCAATAAGAGTTTCAAAATATAAAAAGCAACACTTGACAAACTGAAAGACAGTGCTGTGGTTGGAGACGTCACGACTACCTTCAATCCAAATAACTACCCCGGAGTTCAATTAGGATGCAGAAAATTGGAGCAGCACAACCTTCGTAAACACACCCCCAGCACCATCGGAATTTGCATTTTGTTCCAGTGCACTAGGAATGTTCATCAAGATAGACCAAAAGCCATGCCATAAGAACTAGTTTCAACAAATTTAATGGGTTAAAGTCACACTGCATATATGCCTTACTACCGAAAATTAAGTGAGGAATCCATAACAAAGCTAAATCTAGAACATCCTCCTCAAATATTTAGAAACTAAGCTTTTAATTTGGTCAAAGAAGAAATTACCAAAAAACTAGTAGAACTATTAGTAAAAACTATTTTAAACTAAATGAAAATTAAAATAAACCATATAGAAACTTGACAGATACAACTAAATCTATGCTGAGAGGGGAATTTATAGCTTTAAATGATTGTATTAGAAAAATCCCAAATCAATGACTTACAAACGTCATCTTTAACAAACTTAAAAAATAAGAACAAATTAAATTCAATGTAAGTGGAAAGAAGAAAATAATAAAGAATAGATATTGAAAAAAATAGAATAGTAAAAGACCAATAGGAAAAAGTCAAATAAATCCAAAAGTAGTTGTTTATAAACAAACAAACAAAAAAAATGATATACTTCTGGCTAGGCTGATCAAAGAAAAAAAAACAGAAACAAATCACCAATATGAGGAATGAAGAAGCAAACATTACTATAAATCCTGCAGATATTAAAAAGAGAAAAAGGGAATATGTCAAAACAAAATTTTGGCAAAAAAAAAGACAACTTAGGTAAAATAACATTTTTTGGATCTATAGATCAATACTAGTTTCATAACTATAGATCATACTAGTATCTATACAGAACTTAAATTAACCCATATGAAAAAAGCCAACAATCTCATAAATCAATGGGCAAGAGACATGAATAGAACATTTTCTAAAGATAGACGAATGGCTAACGAACATATGAAAAAATGCTCATCATCCCTAATTATTAGAGAAATGCAAATTAAAACCACCCCAACATATCATCTAACCCCAGTGAGAACGGCCCACATCACAAAAATCACAAAACTGCAGATGTTGGCACGAATGTGGAGAGAAAGGAACACTTTTACATTGCTGGTGGGACTGCAAACTAATACAACCTTTTTTGGAAGGAAGTATGGAGAAACCTCAAAGAACTCAAACTAGATCTCCCATTCGATCCTGCAATCCCATTACTGGGCATCTGTCCAGAAGGAAAAAAAAAAAATACTTTTATTATAAAGACACTTGTATAAGACTGTTTATCGCAGCTCAATTTATAATCGGTAAAATGTGGAAACAGCCTAAATGCCCCTCAACCCAGGAATGGAATGGCAAGCTGTGGTATGTGTATACTATGGAATACTATTCAGCCATTAAAAAATGGAGATTTGCAGCCCTTGTATTAACCTGGATGGAGATGGAACACATTATTCTTAGTGAAGCATCACAGGAATGGAGAAGCATGAATCCTATGTATTCGACATTGATATGAGGACAATTAATGACAATTAATGACACAGTGGGGGGTAGGGAAGGGGAGACTAGACAGAGAAAGAGGGAGGGGATGAGGGAAAGAAAAAAAGAAAAAAAAATAGTGACTGAGTTTCACATAAATTGGATTTAATTTTGACCAAAGTACAATAACTTTTCATTCAACTTGTTAATATGTTGTTCAGGATATTGCATCCTCATTTATAAGTGAAATATGTTTATAATTTCCCTTTATAATATTTTTTCCAATTTTAATATCAGGTATATCCAGATGAAGTAGAATGCTTTGGAAGTATTTCTTCTTTTTCTATTGTCTATAAGATTTGGCATGATCTGTTTTTTGAAATTATCTTCTATTTTTATTTATAAAAATAAATATTCTATATTTTTTTGAGACTTTGGAAATACAAGAATTAACTGATGACTCCGTACTGAGCCTCAGAGTCAAAGCATTCTACAACAGGCATACTTTTATCTGATAATGTGAATGTTACTTTTTTTGCATTATTATTATTGCTCAATATTTCATTGCAGCAGTCATCTAATTTCTTTTCCAAATGTATTTATCTTTGTTCATTCTTTGCAATATTTTTTTCTAGTCCTTATCTTAAACATTGTTATTGTTATTAAATTTTAAGCCTTTTTAATTTTGTGAAGGCAAAAAGTGGAAACCAAATAAACACACGTACAGAGAAAATTTTTAAAAAGAACATTTTTAAAAAAAAATATTTATTTATTTATTATTTTTTGTTGTTGTTGCAGTTGTCATTTTTTATTTTAGCTGGCCCTGGCTGGGCTTGAACCTGCCAGCCTGGGTGCATGTGGCTGGCACCCTACCCACTTAGCTATGATACAAATGACCAAAAACTGACTAAAGAGGCAATAAAAAACTTAGATGCCCAAAATCTATTAAAGAAACTGAATGCATCATTCAAAATCTTCCCACGAATAAAACTGCAAGACCAATGACTTCACTAGTAAATTCTTCAAACACTTAGAGAAAAAATAGTATCAATCTTTCTCACACTTCAGAAAATAGAGTAAGGAATAACCCTCAAATCACCTTAATAGGGCAGAATAACTTCACTACCGAAACCAGACTAAGAAATTGCAAAAACAAAGGAAAATATATGTCAGTATCCCTTAGATTAAAAGCAAAAAATCTTTAACAAATTAAATCTAGAAGTATGAAATGAAAATAAGAAATCAGAACCAAAAGAGCTTATTTAAGAATGCAAGGTTGGTTTAACATTAAAAATTATTTAATGTAATTCATATTAAAAGAATAAAAAATAACACATTTTAAATAGATGCTGAGAAGTCATTGACTAATTTTAACCTTCATTTATTTTTTTTTATTGTTTCAGGCTAATTGAGGGTACAACGAATTAGATTACCTTGTTTACATTTATTAAGCCCCTCTTACAGTTGTGTCCCACCCTCAATTTGTCTGCCATACACCCTTTTAGCAAAGTAGGAATAGAAAGGAGCCTTTTCTGGGTGGCCCCTGTGGCTCAAAGGAGCAGGGTGCTGGCCCCATAAGCCGGAGGTGGTGGGTTCAAACCTAGCCCTGGCCAAAAGCCGCAAAAAGGTGTGCAAATGGTATCTGTGGAAAAGCAACACAACTGCTTTAATTGTACCTAAAACACTTTGCCGCTGGTATCAGGAGTAAGATAAGCATGTCCACTATGACTTCTACTCAAAATTGTACTGAGGTGTTAGCCAGAAAAAAAGGCAAGGAGAAAAAAAAATCATACAAATTTGAAAAGAAAGTAAAACTCTTTTGGCAGACAACATAATAATGTCCATTTTGTAGATTCCTTAGAAATCTCCCAAAAATAATTTTAAAACACTTCTAGAACTAATATTCCAGCCTAGGAAAGTCAAGGGCATAAGGTTAATTATGAAAAAATCAATTTCAATTCTATAGACTAGAAACAAGCAACTGGAAATCATAATTTTACATCAATACCATTTATAGTAACATCAGAAAACTAGAATATTGAGGGGTAAATTTAATAAAATATATGCAGGAACTATGTTTTTTCCTCAAGGAACTATTTAATGAAAACAAGAAAACATCAAAGAAGGCTGAAGGAAATGTAGACCCCATGTTTGTAGGTTGAAAGACTCAGTATTATTTAGATAACAAATACTCCCCTTAAATTATCTAGAATATCCTAATGGTCCTGACCTCTTGCAGATCACCACAGTAACCTTTTATCTACTTAAAAATCTCTATGGCCCCCAGGCCTTATAGGACAGGCCCAAACTCCTCAGAACATCACAGCAGGCTGTGGGTGATCTGAGCTCCCCCCACCCCCCGCACTCTGCAATCGCTTTAGACTAAAATGGCTTCCTCCGTTCCCCAGGTGAACCCCCTTTCAGCCAAGACCCAGCCTTGATCCTGCTCCATGAAGATGCTTTTGCTCCACCAGAAGATCTCCTTTCTGCCTCTTTTAAGCCTACAGCAACCTGCGTTAGCCCGTTTCACCCAATATTGCTATAATTCAGGCAACAGTCTCTACGTCCCCAAGACAGGCTGTGGGCTCTTCCACGGGGTCCACCGTGAAGACAAGGACAGTGTCTCTCATTCATCCTGGCTTCTCCAGCACTAGCATCGTGCCTGGCACACAGTAGGCCCTCAAATATTTTTGAATGAATCATTGTTTGACTGACTAGTAAAAGAGAATTGTAGCCCTTCCAAGAATGAAACACCTGAAACAATGAATTTTTCTGGTGAATAGGATACCTTCCCTAAGCTTGGGTAAGACGCATATGAAAAAGGGCTTTTCATAACAGGAAGAATTATTAAACATTTTTATTCTGGCTCCCTTTTCATTCTGGCATTGCTTCTAATCCAAAGCATCTCTG
This sequence comes from Arctocebus calabarensis, assembly GCA_963573935.1. Classification (NCBI taxonomy): domain Eukaryota; kingdom Metazoa; phylum Chordata; class Mammalia; order Primates; family Lorisidae; genus Arctocebus; species Arctocebus calabarensis. The sequence goes on from CAUYON010196716.1 coordinate 28,801, forward strand.
AGGAAATTATGTTTGACCACAAGGCCCACAAACTATTTCTAGTTTCCCACAGTAAGTCCAAAAAAGAATTTTTTTATAGTATGTCATCTATGTCCTCACTCTGACTTAGTTGTCAAATTTCTTCCCCTCTTTGGCTCTCTCTTATTAGACAAATGAAAACATTTATAAGAGTTGAATCAAGGGCCCAGTCCCAAGAACCCTGCCTGGCCTGGCCAGGGTGACTGCTTCCTTCCCGGCCTGCACGCGGAGCATTGACATCAAGCCCGCCTCCCAGCCCTCGGGAATCGGCGCTGCCCTTCCAGGAACCTGCCTCGCCTGCATTTCCTTTGGCCTGCAAGTTTGGGTGTGTGCATGTTCTTCACTAACACTTCACAGCTCCCTGAGAAGATGTTGGCATGACTACTCTAGGCTGAAGCATTTGGGAACCTCATGAAAACTAGTTTTCTTTTGGTAGCTGGAGATAAACACATTTGTGCATTATTTTAAATGTTTAATCATTTTAAAATACTATTTTTTTTTTTTTTGTAGAGACAGAGTCTCACTTTATCGCCCTGGGTAGAGTGCCGTGGCGTCACACTGCTCACAGCAACCTCCAGCTCTTGGGCTTAAGCGATTCTCTTGCCTCAGCCTCCCTAGTAGCTGGGACT
>CAUYON010196724.1:0-12775 GCA_963573935.1 Arctocebus calabarensis
ATATATATATATACCACATTTTCTTTATTCATGAATGGAAGGGAACTTACATTGATTCTACAGCTTTGCAATTGTAAATCTTGCTGAGATAAATTTAAGTACAGGTGTCTTTGGAATAAAATAATTCTTTTCCTTTGGTTAAATACTCAGTACTGGGATTGGTAGATCAAATAGTTAAGTCTACATTTATTTCTTGGGGGAATCTCCTTACTGTGGCATATATACAATGGAATATTATTCTGCAAGAAAAAGAAGGCAGTCCTGCCATTTGCAACATCAGGGATGAACATGGAGGATGCATGCTAGAAAGAAAAATACTATATGATCTCACATATATAGAATCTAAAAACTCTAAGTAATAGAAGAAAGGAGTAAAACTGTGGTTACCAAAATCTGGGGTGAAGGAAATGGAGAGATATTGGTCAAAGTGTACAAATTTTCAGTTATAGAATGAACAAATTACTTGGAATTCAATGTATGCCCGGGTGGTAAAGGGTATATTAATTACTTTGATTTGTGATAATCATTCTGCAATGCATAGGAATATCAAATAATTATAATGTACATTTTGAATAAATGCAATCTTTATTTGTCAATTAAATATTTCAAAATTAAAAGAATGACTACAGCAGCTGTTTATATGGTGGAGTCCAAAGTTCACACATCTGTAAGTTAGGAACTTTAATGTGTTGACCTGAATATCACAATGTGATTTATGAGCTTGCATAGTATGAAGTCTGATGACTTAAGTTCATGAACTCACCCTAGTAAAAGTGCTACGTATTCCAATGCTGAACACCACTGCATTCACCTTTGACATCCTCCCTGTGGAAGCCATGCACTGACACCAGTGCCTAGTCTACCCTTTAGGGCAATTTTGAACTTTTTCTGGAATGGCCATCAGAACTGTTGTTGTATTACTCTTGATACCCTAAATGTCATAAAAATATCTTCCTTTCAATATTTCCTTTATCTTTGTGTAAAGAAAAAAGTCATCAGGGGCCAGATCAGATGAATAGGAAGGGTGTTCTAATCCAGTTATTTGTTTAACAGCTAAAACTCCCTCACAGACAGTGCTGTGAGAGCTGGTGCATTGTCATGATGCAGGAACCACACCTTTCCCATGCCAAGGTTTTCAGTTAAGATTTTCATAACCATTTTCCTGTTGTGCTTACTTTTAGAGAACCAGTGCAAGGAAGGAGAACGAACCTGAGTAGGAATGGTGAGGAATGAGAGAAAAGAGACGAGAGACAGGATAAGATTGGGAGGGCTGGAATAGCTAAGGCTCAGCCCGTGCCAAAATACAAAATCAGCTTTATTTTATAAACCCACCGCACATCAACACAAACACAGCTATGAGACACTGATATACCAAGGTTATGAAACCTACCCAAATTCTTTGTACAGTGCTGTCAACGTAAGCACAAGTTCATGAATTTAATTGTCAGACCTCTTATGTCTGACTTCCTAAACTTTTATTTTATTACAAGAATAAGTGAATGGACTAGGTTAATTGTTCTCAGCCTTGATGGGGAAATAAGAAATAATCTTATTTTGAAATGACATTCAGAAGCTTACCTCTAGAATTCTGGTTTTGTTGAACCTGGAACTTTATATATTTAAATATCTTCTGAGTCCCTTCCAGTTCTGTATGTCGGTCCTCCCAGTAGACTCCCGGGCTCTCCTGGCTGTGCTGCATCCACAGTGCCTGACCTCATGAAGCCTGGTGCTGCTGTAACTTAGATGGCACTCACGCCACTTGGGCACTGTAATGCTCACAAGGCCATTGGCACATTCAAATGTGAATGGTAAAACTCTCGGGAGAGCCTTCTCTCCTCCAGCAGAGCGCCTACCAGTGAGGTCAGTGTTCTTGTTTGCTGTTTTGAGCAGCAACGTGTGGGAAGTTGGTCTGCCGCTCCTCCTTGCGTGGTGCTCCCTGGGGCAGCACTGACATGTTCAGGAGGGCTTGTCCTCTCTGTCCTACAGCCCTGACAGGTCCAGAGCCACCAGGGAATAACTTAGCACCAGGGTGTTGGCAGGAAGGAGGGCTTCTCCTTCCACTTCATTGACATGCCACAGACATCAGGGTGGAGGATTTCCTTCCATTTAGAAAGTTGGCAAGTCTGTTCACAGGTAATTCAATAAGGGAATGTCATTAATTGTAAAGTTAGGTTTAGGGCAGAAGCCATGGGGAGACACGTAATTAAAAATTGTTAATAGCTTTCTAAACAGCTCACAATATTTTCTATTAAGAATGGCCCAAGGCTTATTGGTCAGGGAAACTTTGGTGGCCCTGTCAGGCCAATTTGAGAAGCAATTACGAACGCCAGAGTTCCTGTGTTCGATATACTCTTCAGGTTATTGGAACGATGTGGCAGTCACCCCACTTGGGAGTCTGCAGTTCCAGAGAATGTTTCATTCTAAATAACTTTCAAATTTATACGTATATGGTTATGAGAATAGATGACATTTCTATCAGCAACTAACCAGCTTGATTTTTTTTTTAAGTCAGAAAATTAGGTGTGACACCTTCAGGGAAACTGGGACTTACTAAATTGCTTTTTTGGTAAAAAGGGGGGAAAGCAGTTCAAGACTGGGGAGGTTGAAAAGCACTTTCTATTCAGCCCAGATGCACTTACAGATGGGCCTGTCTCTGTCTCCCTTCTACTTAGCAAGAAAAGTCCTGAGGATTTGGGGGTACAAGTTATCATCCTTCTGGCTTGAATGTACTGTCATTTCCTTTGAGGCAACATGAAAGTACAGAGAATGAGAAAGAAGAAGAGAAGGGGGCAGCTTTAGAGAATTTTTGCTTAGTGAGATAAGAATAATTCATTTATATAAATCAAGTACCAATTTTTTTTAAAGGCTAATTTCATTTAAAAGGCTAAACGAGAGGTTCCAGGGAAAAGAAGGCAAGGAAATAGTTTTAACTTTTTATAATTTCTTTAAAAGATAACTTTTCACTATAAAATATAAAGGTTTTTTTTGGAGTTAGATCTTTTTTTTTTTATTAAATCATAGCTGTGTACATTAGTGCAATCAAGGGGTACAATGTGCTGGTTTCATACACAATCTGAAATGTTTTCATCAAACTGTTTAGCATAAAACAGAAACTTCATGGCATTTTCTTAGTTATTGTATGAAGACATTTGCATTCTGCATTTAGTAAGTTTCGCCTGTACCCTTCTAAGATGCACCATAGGTGTGGCCCTCCCTCCACCCATCCTCCCCCCTCCCTTGCCCCTTTCCCCATATTCTTATGCTATAATTGGGTCATAGCCTTCATATGAAAGCTATAAATTAGCTTCATATTAGGGCTGAGCACATTGGATACTTTTCCTTCCATTTTGAGATACTTTGCTAAGAAGAATATCAGGACATATGATGGCCTGAAATCCATGTATAAGGGATCATGGTGTTTGGTGATACCATTTAGTTCTTCTGTTTGAGAAACTCATTATTACAGCACAATGGGTATTTATTATCCCTAATTTAATTAGGAAATGGAGAATAGGTATGATTAACCTATAATTTCAGTTTGAAAGATAATGCTTATTATTTGCATCCCCCTAACATTCAAAAGTAATTATTTCATTAAATCTTCTTAACAAACTATAATATAAATGTCCTGGGGGGGGGGTGGAAAAACACCAGGATCCTAACCTTAAACTTTCCAATACAAAACAAAGGTAGTAAAAACTTAATTATTTAAAAATGAGACATGTGCATATTCGAACAGTTTGCTTGTTTTGTTTTTAGCTCTAGATTTAATACTTTTGGTCCTCTGCTCCATTCTCAATCTTAGCTGTTAGCTTTGCTGCCTGTTTTGCTGATACAATAAGAGCTATCTGTGGAAGAATTTTTCTCCCACCTGCTGCTGACTTCACCAGCACCCCCTCCTCTGCCCACATGAGCTTTGCTTTCCCTTCCATGGGAACTGGTGACCGCCCTGCTCCTGTCCGCAGGCTGTCCCCTCTGAGCCTGCTCTGCGGAGCCCCTCCAAAAGCCCACTCTGCGCACATTATCAAATTGTCTTTCTCTTGAAATATTTTCATCATCATTCAAACAAAAACAGTAATGAAAATACGTTGGGGGCATAAACCCACACTTTCTAAGCACTTTAATAGCACGTAGTATAGAAAAACTTCTCCAAGCAGTCTGTTCAACGGTAGCTTATCCCCTTTTCCTCCTCCCTGTACCCTGGACCTTCCATGATGCTTCTGGCATCTTCTCACCAAAACCTTTAGAGCTCCAGTCATTGCAGTCTGCAGGTGCCAAGCCCGAGGCCACTGTGCGAGTCTGACCCTGCGTCTTCAAGCGACCTCGCCGAGACTTCCCTCCCATGCGGTCCTCTCACTTCCCACCCGGCTGTCCTCCTACTTCCCCTTGGGCTGTCCTCTCACTTCCCACCTGGCTGTTCTCTCACTTCCCCTCTGGGCTGTCCTCTCACTTCCCACCTGGCTGTCCTCTCACTTCCCCCCTGGGCGGTCCTCTCACTTCCCCCTGGGCGGTCCTCTCACTTCCCCCTGGGCTGTCCTTTCACTTCCCCCCCTGGGCTGTCCTCTCACTTCCCTCTGGGCTGTCCTTTCACTCCCCCCCCCCCCGGGTTGTCCTCTCACTTCCCCCGGGCTGGCCTCTCACTTCCCCCTGGGCTGTCCTCTCACTTCCCCCTGGGCGGTCCTCTCACTTCCCCCTGGGCTGTCCTTTCACTTCTCCTGGGCTGTCCTCTCATTTCCCCCTGGCTGTCCTCTCACTTCCCCCTGGGCTGTCCTCTCACTTCCCCCTGGGCTGTCCTCTCACTTCCCTCTGGGCTGTCCTCTCACTTCCCCCTGGGCTGTCCTTTCACTTCCCCCCCTGGGCTGTCCTTTCACTTCCCCTGTGCTGGTCCGTCTGCGTATGGGAACTGCATATTTCCGTATGCATGGGGGCCCCTGAGGATACCTTACTACAGTATCATGTTAGGATGAAGCATTATTCGTGATTCAGATTAATCTTCATTTGAGAAGGATATTTTCCATTTCTTTTTTGTTTTGAAAAAGAGAACCTTATCTTTAGCTCTACTCCTGCCTGAGTAAAAATTTTCAGAGAAGCCTTGCAACAAATTATGAGTTACTCGCACTGCAAGTAGCTCATAGTATTTAGAAAAAGAAGAAGAAGATTGATTTTAGAGAAGCCAAGCTATGAAATGAGAAGGAAATAGTGATTCTCTCACAGCACTGGTATGAAGATCCATCCAAATAATGCTCACGGGTATTAAATGCTGTTGTTTTTATTATCATTTATCCTTTCACAAAGCTTTCCTATTGAGTATCTATTTCATGTCCCTGTTCTGGTAGATGTGGGGGATACAGTGGCAAACAGGTGAGATGAGGTAAATATTCTCCCTCTATTGAGGGGAGATAGTTGATATAAGCAAACAAATTAGGAAGCTAATTTCATGAGAAGTGATAAAAAGAAGGCAAGAAAGGCTGACACGGTCAGGGATGGTGTCTCTCTGGCAGTGATTTAAGGCTGAGAACCTTTTTTCTTGAAATCTAATTCCCTGAATAGCCACATTATAAGTAAGATCTTTCTTGGCATGATTATTTTCTGGATGAAAATATCAATTTAATCAGATTTTCTTTAGAGGCAGTAACGTGAACTGTTGTAGAATTTGCAGGTTTCTTTTCCCCAAAGGATAGCTCTCTGCCTAATTCTCCATTGATTCAACTCATTACATTTCATCTTGCAGGAGTTAATGAGGAAATAGCTAGGTTCCGTGCATTTTTATTTCCTGTTCTTCCTGACTCCTTCTTTGTTACATCCGTCTCTGTGGTTTTTAATGTGATAACTCTTTCCCCTGTAGTTGAGGTCATGCCTTTCCTTCCAGCTCTACCAAGGAGAGAATTATGGTGCCCGTCAGGGATAGAGGGATAACTATGCATTGATAAATAGTAAAAACTTCACTTTAAACTTTAATTTAATCATGTGTATGAAAATAGTAATGAAAACAATATTGAATAGCATTCATTGAGAGGTCACTATGGAATGTTGTCCACAGATTTACACCTCCACTGGCTGACGGGGGTCATTTTTTTGTCTATTTGTTTGTTTAAGGGTTTAATATCCTGGATCTTTCTGCTGGTGGCCTAGGTAGTGTATTGTGAGAAGCAGTTTGGAGAGAAGTCTATTTATATGGAGTTTCTTTTCTCATAGATCCTTTTGTTTACTGAATGACACAAGCCTATTTTTAAATAAGGGACTTGTTTATAATTTTCAAATATCAGTTCCTGTGATTTATTTAAAAATTGTTTTATGAAAAAGCTGTTTCCAAAAACTGCCTTTGCAGAGAGAGTTCTTTTTCTCTGTACTTTCCCTTTAAGGCATTTCACAGAGTTATGGGGGCATAAGAAGAGTCTCTCTTGCAAACAGGACAATATTGTTCATTAAATGTAATTAAAACATATTTGAGGTTTAAATATTGGTTCTCATATCACTGCATACTTGGACCTAATATCAGTCAGTATTTTCATACACCATAATTACACTGCACTGTGAATTTTAAGTTGGTATAAGCCTCTTCCCTGGGCTTTGAGCACCTCAAGGGAAGAAATGCTATGGAATGAAACACTCATCTGCTCATTCAGTCAGCATTTCCTGAGTGCTGTGCATCAGGGGAGGTACCGACAAGACAGTGGAGAAATAGTCTCAGGACTGTAGCTTACAGTCGGATAAGAGAAGTAGTTGCTAAACAAATGATTGTTTAATTTATGGTTGAGATAAATGCTGTATATAATGGGGGCCTAACCTCCTCTTAGAAGTTAGCCTGAGGATGTGAAATAAAAACTGTGACCTGAAAGAAGCATAGATATGATTAGACTTAGGTTTTGAAAACGTTGCTCTGCTTGCAAGATAAAGAATAGATTGGGATGAGTCAAGAATGGCTATTGAAATTCCCCAAGCAGGAGATGATGATGGATTAGATTAGGCCAGGTTAAACAAGAAAAAAAATTGATTGATTGGTAGTCGGGGTGTAGTGAAATGGGGGCAGCATGGAGCATGATGTGGTTTATCGAGATGAGCAACTCAGGGGAAAGTAGGCAAGGAGACAGTGAGTTCAGTATGGACATGTTGGGTTTGAAATGACTGCCAGATGCCCACAGAGACGACCAGTGGAAAGCTGAGTGTATTAGTGAAGAACGTTGGGACAAAAGCCTGTGAGCCTCTGTTAGTTGTGTATGAAGCAACAGGAATGCGTGGCCCAGGAACAAATCTGGAGGAGGTTCTCTGACATTTTCAAGTCAACTAGAGGAGGAAAACTGGCAAAGGAGATTACAAAAGAATGTTCATATGTAGAAGGAAAACTGTGAGTGTGATGTCACCAAGGCCAGTGGGCAGCAACAATTCTAGGAGGATATAGCCAGAGGTGATTAACAGCGCCAAGGTCATTAGTCACCTGCAAGGCACATGAGTGTGGCTTGAGCAGGGAGCTGTCAGGAACGGAGATACCTTCCTTGAGAAGTTTGCTGTGAAGGAGAGAAGGCTGAAGGGCAGTGCAGGGGACATGGGAGCCAAGGAGAACTGGAGGCTTTTGCTTTTTCCCTTTTGTCGTTATATATATATATATATATATATATATATATATATATTTTTTTTTTTTTTTTTTTTTTTGTAGAGACAGAGTCTCACTTTATCGCCCTTGGTAGAGTGCTTTGCGTCACAGCTTACAGCCACCTCCAACTCCTGGGCTTAGGCGATTCTCTTGCCTCAGCCTCTGGAGTAGCTGGGACTACAGGTGCCCACCACAGTGCCTGGCTATTTTTTTGCAGTTTGGCCGGGGCCTGGTTTAAACCCATCACCCTTGGTATATGGGGTTGGCACCCTACTCACTGAGCCACAGGTGCTACCCTTTTTATTTCTATTTTTTTTTTGTTCTAAAGTTCAATATACAAATATTCATCATATACCATTAACAATTAAAGAATTAAAGTTAATATGACAACACAAAATATGAAATAACATAGAAATAATTGTTCAGAAATATATAGTATTTCTACATTGAATATTTCTAATTATTCTGGAAAATATAAAAAGACAAATGTCTATATATATTGCAAAATTGTTGTTAATGATTTTTTTATAATGTCTTTTTTGTTTTTGTTTTATAATATTGGGGGACTAAAGTATGTTTAGTCAAAGAGCCATTAAAATATCTGATGGCCTGCCAATCTGGAGAATGGGCAGCAGATGGGAAGCAACATCAGAGGCACAGCAGGCTTTGGAGCGAGGAGACACTCTGCGTTGTAGTGACAAGAAAGAGGGAGATAATGGGGGGGTGGGCAGCATTCCTGCCCGCTCACTCCCGTGTCCTCCCTTAGCAGCAGGCGGGCTCAGCTACTGAAAGCGGAAGGTGGGGATCAGGAGTAGCTGAAAGGGGGGTCAGAGAAGGCATCAACGGTGGGATTTTGGTAACCCCTTGTTTGCACCATGTGTAGTATTTTCCTAGGAAAACGTAGCTGGGCAAAACACAGAGGAGCAGGATGTTCAATTGACCCTTCGTCACTGGCTTTTTTCCCCACAGAGGCAGGAGAGTTTTATTTGCAATAAAGGGTCAAATAATGGTTGGTAGAATCTAAGTTAAATGGGCTTATGAGGAAGGGACTGAGAAACAGAAAAGAAGGGAAACTAACGGCCAGGAAATTCCACTGATGTTGAAAATACAATCAGCATGCTGAGCACGCAGTCAGGAAGGATGGCATCTTACAGTCGGTTGGGGTGTTGCTTAGTGATTTTAGAAGCAGATCCACTGGGGTGAAAACAAGCTCCAGAGGGTTTTCTGTGTGTGAGCCAGAGGGAGGTTAATGTCTGCAGGGTGACACGGGGCACTATGACTGTATGGGTACTGAGCTGGCCTTGGTGATTGCTGTAGTTGGGACAGCGTGGAGTACGGTGAGGTGGGTGCCAGTCTTCCCTGCATGACAGGGCACAGTGGACAGGTAGATGGGACCCAAACAGCCACCAGCCTCAGATGGCAGGAGTCTAAGAAGCATGCTCCAGAAGTGGAGGTGGGTTAAGAAGAAGGAAGAGAACACTGGCTCCCTGGCTGGTCCTGAGGCTCACAGCGAGCGTGGAGGGCTGCAGGAAGAAAGGTGTCTTCAGCCAGCAGCCCAGAAAGCGAGAGCCAGGAGCTGGAGAAAATAGTGAGACGAGCGTGAGGAAGTAAAGAGTTTGTTGACCAGGAAATGGAAGTCTGAGAGCTGGGAGGGGAGAAGGCTAGGATGGGATTGTCTTGAGATGTAAGACCCAGAGTGGGTGGTGGTGTGGGATGGGTGCCCTGGAAGCTGATGTCTGGGAGGGGAGAGGGAGAGAATGTGTGTGTGTGTGTGTGTGTGTGTGTGTTGGGGGTGAGGAAAATCATAGAGGAGGGCATGGGGGGTTTAATGCTGATAATCTTTAGGAGTAGATTGCCTTGACCGAATTCATCAATGGCCCAGAGTGGTATCATATAGGATGCACGTTACATCCCAGAGGACAGTATACAGTGGTGCACACCACATGCAGTATGTGAGCATAGCTCCCACTATGCTGCCGTGTAGTGTGACATCAGAGCCCCCCAGCATGGACAGCTCCTGCGGAAGGTGGGGGCCATGCTCACTGTCTTCCCCATGCCTGGCTTGCTTACTTGGTTTCTGTCCAGCATCTGGGCAGCCTCGCAGTGGCCAAGCGAGGATTTCTCTGGGGAACCACAATCCAGACCTCACATATCTGACAAAGAAGTGAATGTTCTCATATTTTTTCGTAAATTTCGTCAACACCTATTCATTTTCCTCTCCGTCTGATGTTGTCTGTTAGTGTCACTTACCACAGCACCGATATTTGCTGGTAAATTGTTTCATAAAATATAAGTAATCAATGAGTGTCTTTTAGTGATAGTTTGTTTTTAATACATAAAGTCTTAATTAACATCATTTATTTATTTTAGTTCTTCTAAGGTCTTCTCTAATGAGGGTCTGTTTTTCAAGGTCTGTTCTTTTACTTCCTTGAAGGAGCAAATGATGTGAAAGTCCTTCCAGGTCAAGCTGTTTGTCCTACTCCAGGGTGCCGAGGAATAGGCCATATCCGCGGTCCGCGTTACTCAGCACATCACAGGTAAAAGTTTTTATTTAACTTATTTCAGGGATGAATGGAAATTTTACATAGATTAGCAGCTACATGTAGCATCTTACATGACATCCCTTCTCTTTGTTGGCAAGGCTCTTTTATAATGCTTCCTGCTGCCTGCCTACCTGTGCCCTTCTGGAGTCTTCACAGACTTATAAGGTGTTTCCCAGACCCCACCACGTCCCAGAATCTCTGCTGTCTGATAATTTTCCTGAAAAGCGCACCCTCAGATCTGCTCACACCCTGCCCCGTCCCAGACCTGACATGCTTTTTCCTGGAGCATCTCACAGCCTCTTACCTTTCCCCTCTTGTTTTCACCTTGCTTCTGTTTCTTCTTCTCTCTTTCTTATTCTGTGAAAGAATAGAAAATGTGAAGTTGTGTTGTAGAATATGTGTAGGTTTTGAATATTCAATACTAATTATAAGGAAAAATAAATACACATAAATGTGTAAGTCCTTGAAGATTTTTTTCTGTCCCCTTCAATTGGTCAAAAAAAAAATGTGCAGATGAAGTAGCATATTGGTAATCTAGAAACAGAATATATGAATTAAAACTGAACCAAATTAACATTAAATCTAACACCAAAATTTAAATGTGCAAATATTCAAGACATGCATCATAGGGAAGTATAAAGAAAAATGAATAAACCATATAATACGTGAAGCAATAAAACATTTGTTTGAGTGACAGAGAAACAAACGCAGTGCAGAAAGTCCTTGGCTCACTGGGTTTCTCGGGCCATCTTAGAAGCCCCTGCCTAAAACATTTTTAGATGAATCAAAGCCAATGTTACTATCAGATGTAATGATGAGCACTCCCAAATAGCATGTTTCAATATAAACTATGTGTAGATCTACCAATACTTCTTAAAAAATCTACTAACATGTAAAAGAAAAAAAAAGATATCATGTAGTATCTCTTGAAGAAATAAAGACACCACATGGCTGAGTGCTTATGCACATCTGTGGGGCTCACTGAACGTGAAGTGGGCTGGAGCAGCAGAAATGGTGAGTGCTGAGTGAGAGAGGAGGGAGAGAAAAGAGAAAGGGTTCCGGGAAAGACTTCTGAAGGATGTGGTGGAGCCACTTTGTGGACATCACTAGGAGTCACTAGTAGTGAGTGGCTGTGGAGGATCCTCCTCAGGGTATGTGTGTGTGGGGGGGGGTTCAATGAAAGCTTCAAATTCCCATATGGTAGTCACGGGTGCCTGCTTAAACTTAAATTCATTGAAATTAAGTACAGTTTTGTTGTTGTTGTGTTTTGTTTTTAAGACAGTCTCAGTCTATCCCCCGCGGTAGAGTGCTATGGCATCATCACAACTCTTGGGCAACCTCAAGCAACCTCAAACTCTTGGGTTCAAGTGATCCTCTTGCCTCAGTCTCTGAGTAGTTGGGACTACAGGCACCTGCCACAATGCTAGCTGGTTTTTCTGTTTATAGTAGAGATGGGGTCTCGCTCTTGCTCGGGTTGTTCTCAGGCGATCCACCTTTTCTGCCTCCCAGAGTGCTGAGGTTATAGGCATGAGCCACTGCGCTCGGTCTTAAATAGACTTTAAAATATCAGCTCCTCAGACACACTTAGCCATATTTCTAATGCTCAACAGCCGCACCCGGCAAGTACCTACTATATTGGATGGTACGAGTGTAGAATGGTTCCGTCATGGCAGAGTGCTGCCAGACAGACAGCCTGGGAGTTTGGTACATTGTGCTTTCTCATTGGTGATGTCTGAGTGGCAGATGAAATAACTGTGCATCTGAATGCTGCCATCAAAACTGAATGATTATCCTCAAAGTTAGACCGCAGTGTTGGGGTCTGTCCCTTACAGCTCTGTGGAGATTGTCTTCCTGTGGTGCTGGTGCTAAAATAGTAGATAGTGTCCCTAGCCAGCTCCTTCAAGCAGTCAAGCAGCCCACCTGAGGCCTCCTGTCCTGCTTCATCAAAGCTGACTGTCCACACTGCCCTGCTGGGTCATTGATTCACCTTTCCCTACTGGATTATATACATGGGCAGAGGCACAACAGGCAAACTCCACTTTGAACCAGCAATTTCCCTGAAGTTTTGCTCATCTGGTGTGATGTAAATAAGATCTAACTGACGGACTTATTTGTATTGTCTAATTATCAGTAAATATTGAGAATATCTGACCTATGTTTATCTACGAAATAACCTTTAAACATTAGTCTCAGAACTTCTAAATGAACCGGAAGAATGTAAAAATAAAGAAGAGTTAGAGAAAAAAATGAAATACTGAAGGCATAGATAGTGAAAATAGTGGGATTATTGTGGGGGCCGGCAGGCAGGATAGATTACCCTATATCCAGATGCCACAAATGTGCAGGGCTGCTGGGTGATGCCAGAAGGTAGACTCTGGTGTGGCTCGTGGTCATGCTCTTGTAAGTGAGAGCAGGCGCTTCAAACACTAATGATTCCAGGGTCTGAGAAAGAAAAAGCAGTGATTGGCTCGGCACCTGTGGCTCAACGGGCTAAGGCACCAGCCATGTACACCTGAGCTGGCGGGGTCGAATCCAGCCCCTGGGCCCGCCAAACAACAATGTGACGGCTACAACCAAAAAATGGCCGGGCGTTGTGGCGGGCGCCTGTAGTCCCAGCTACTTGGGAGGCGGAGGCAGGAGA
>CAUYON010196726.1:0-12876 GCA_963573935.1 Arctocebus calabarensis
AGTTGGGTTATAGACTTCATATGGAATTGTGGGTGTTTATAAATTGGTTTCATAGTAGGTCTGATTACATTGGATACTTTTTCTTCCATTCTTGAGATACTTTGCTAAGAAGAATATGTTCCAGCTCCATCCATGTAAACATAAAAGAGGTAAAGTCTCCATCTCTTTTAAGGCTGCATAATATTCCATGGTGTACATATATCACAATTTACTAATCCATTCATGGGTCAATGGGTACTTGGGCTTATTTCATGACTCAGCAATTATTAATTGGCCTGCAGCAAACGTTCAGGTGCAAATATCTTTGTTATAAAGTGATTTTTGGTCTTCTGGATATATACCTAGTAGAGGAATTGCAGGATGGAATGGGAGGTCTATTTATAGATTAGTAAGTGATCTCCAAACTTGTGGCCAGCCAGTTCACCCAGCACCATTTGTTAAATAGGGTGTCTTTTCCCCATTGAATGTTTTTAATTGGCTTGCCAAAGATCAAATGATGGTAAGTAGCTGGATTCATCTCTTGGTTCTGTATTCTATTCCATACATTTACCTCTCTGTTTTTGTGCCAGTTCCATGCTGTTTTGATCACTATTGATTTATAGTATAGTCTGAGGGCTGGTAGCATGATTCCTCCTGATTTGCTTTTATTTCTGAGTAATGTCTTTGATATTCGAGTTTTTTTTCTGATTCCATATAAAATGAAATATTATTTTTTTGAAGTCTTTAAAGTATGAACAGTGGTGCTTTAATAGGTATTGCAAGAAAATTCTATATTGCTTTGGGTAGTATGGACATTTTAACAATGCTAATTCTTCCCAGTCATGAGCATGGTATGTTTTTCCATTTATTAATATCTTCAGCTATTTCTTTTCTTACAGTTTCATAGTTCTCTCTATAGAGATCTTTCATATCCTTTCTTAGGTAAACTCCCACATATTTCATCTTATTTCCCCCTACTGTAAAAGGAATAGAGTCCTTGACTGTTTTTTCAGGTTGCCTGCTATTGGTATATATATAAGGGTACAGATATGTGAGTATTGATTATGTAACCTGAGATGCTGCTGTATTCCTTGATCACTTGTAAGAGTTTTGTATTTGAATTCCTAGGGTTTCTCAGATATACAATCATATCATCTGGAAAGACTGAAAGTTTGATCTCCTCTGACCTTATATGATTACCCTTGATTGCCTTTTCTTGCTTGATTTTGATGACTACGACTTCCATTACAATGTTAAAAGCAGTGGAGACAATGGGAAACCTTGCCTCGTTCTTGATCTGAGTAGAAATGATTTCAGTTTAATCCATTCAGTACAATTTTGGCTGTAGGTTTGCTGTAGATGGCCTCTATCAGTTTAAGAAATTTCCTTTCTATACCTATTTTTTATGTGTTCTGATCATGAAAGAATGCTGGATATTATCAAAAGTTTTTTCTGAATCAATTGAGGGAATCACATGATTTTTGTTTTTTATTTTGTTTACATGATGTATTATATTTATAGATTTATTTATATTGAACCAGCCTTGAGACGCTGGGGTAAAATTCACTTGGTCATGGTATATAATTTCTTTGATGTGTTGCTATATTCTGTTTTATAGGATCTTATTGGATATTTTTGCATCAATATTCATTAGAGATATTGTTCTATAATTTTCTTTTCTTGTTGGGTCTTTTCCTGATTTGGGGATCAAGGTGATGTTTGCTTTTATTGGGTAGTATTCCTTCTTTTTCTACATTTTGGAAAAGGTTGAGTAATATAGGTACTAGTTCCTCTCTAAAGGTTTGGTAGAATTCTGATGTGAAGCCATCAGATCCTGGACTTTTCTTTTTGTGGATATTTTGTACAGTTGATGATATTTCAGAACTTGATATAGGCCTGCTTGTCATTTATACTTCATTCTATCTAAGTCTAGGCAGGAGTCATGCTTCCAAGTATTGGTCTATTTCCTTCAGATTCTCATATTTCTAAGAGTAGATTTTCTTATAATATTCATTAAGGACTTTTTGTATTTCTGAGAAGTCTGTTGTTATTTCATCTTTGTCATTTCTGATTGATGAAATTAGAGATTTTACCCTTTTATTCCTGCTTATGTTAGCTAAAGGTTGATCTATTTTATTGACCTTTTTAAAATAAAGGTCAAATCAACATTTTGATTTCTTGATCTGTTCTATAATGTTTTGTTTTCAATTTCATTTAATTCTGCTGTAATTTTGGTTATTTTTTTTTTTCTGCTGGGTTTGGGATTGGAATGTTCTTCCTTTTCCAGTTGCTTGAAATGTCCCATAAAGTTGTGAACTTTCTCTTTCTTTTCTCTTGAGGAAGGAATGCAATGCTATAAATTTCCCTCTTAGGATTGCCCATTCAATATCCCAGAGGTTCTGGTAATTTTTTGTCTTAATTATTGTTTTGTTCCCCAAAGGTGGTAATTTCCTTCTTAATCTCATCTATGACCTAGCTATCATTCAGCATAAGGTTATTTCATTTTCATGCTTTTATATAAGTATGCTGATTCGCATTGTTACTGAGTTCCGCTTTTATTCCATGATGATCCAAGAAGATGCAAGGAATAATTTCTATTCTTTTAAATTTGCTGAGGTTAGACTTGTGACTTAAGATGTGGTCACATTTGGAGGATGTTCCATGGACTGATGAGAAGAATGTCTATTCAGTTTTGTTAGGATTAAATGTTCTGTAGATGTTTGTTAAATCCAATTGTGTATGGTTAATTTTAATTCTAAAATTTCTTTGCTTAGTTTCTTATTGGAGGATCTATCCAACACTGCCAAAGGGGCATTAAAATTTTTTAAACTATTTTGACCCTGGAGGAAATCAAGTCACTCATGTCTGTTAGTGTCTCTCTTATAAATTGAGGCACATTCTGTTTGAGTGCATAAATGTTAATAATTGAAATATCATCATGTTGAGTGTTACCCTTAACAAATATGAAGTGACCATCCTTATCTTTCCTTACTTTTGTTGGTTTAAAGCCTATTGTATCTATGAATAAATTTCTACCACCTGCTTTTTTCTGATTTCCATTTGCCTGAATTATAGGTGTTCATCCCTTCACCCTGAGTCTATACTTATCTTTTAAGGTAAGATAAGATTCTTGTATGCAGTAGATATCTGGCCTTATTTTTTTAGAGGACAATTTAAGCAATCACATTCATTGAGAGTATTTATAAGCCTGGTAGTATTTTGAGTATCAAGTTTTTCAGAAGTCTAGTTGACATTTTAAATCCTTTTGCCGCTCTGGAAGTTGGAGTTTGATCAAAAATTTCTGAGTGAGTTTAGTCTAGTGGTAGAGCATTGTGCTTGTCATTATGAAGGATGGGTCTGAGAATATCCTGGAGAGCTGGTTTAGTTATGTCAAATTTCTTCAACATGTGAATATTATGAAAGTATTTAATTTCAACATCAGAATCGAAACTCAGTTTAGCTGGATACAGGATCTTGGGTTGAAATTATTTTGTATTAAGAGGTTAAAAGGTAGATGACCATCCTCTTCTAGTTGAAAAGTTTAAGTGGAGAGATCTGCAGTCATTCTAATATTCTTCCCCTTGTAGGTTTTGGTTTTGTTATGTCTGGTTGCTTGCAGAATTATCTCCTTCATATTAACACTGGTGAAGTTAATTATAATGTGTCCAGGTAATTTATTATTTGGATTGAGTTGTGCTTGGTTTATGAAATTGTCAGCAATCTGAATTTTCACCATGTTTGGGAAGTTCTCCTCAATTGTCTCTTGGAGTAGAGCATCTGGCCCTTTCAAAGCAACCTTCTTGCCTTCTGCAATTCCTGAAAGGTGAATATTAGTTTGTTTGGAATTTTCCCACAGATCTATGAGAGTATGATCCATTTTTTGCTCTCCACTTTTCTTCCTCTTTGAGCATTTGGGATCTTTCAAAAGCTTTGTATTCAATGTCAGAAATTCTTTCTTCTGCCTGCTCCATTCTGTTACTGAGGGATTCTACAGTATTTCTCATATCTTAGAGGGCTGCAAATTCTTTTGTCAATGTGTTAAAATCTTTGGTGATTTTGTCTTTGAATTCATTGAATTCTTGTGAGAACTTTTGAATTATTCCTAGAATTTCTAATTCAAAGTTTATTTCCATTATTTTAAGTTTATTTACCATCCATATTTTAAATTTGATTTCTGACATCTCAGTCATTTCTTTACTAATAGGATCTTCTGGTGTCTGCCATGTCATTCTTTGGGCAGTTGATCCACTCCGATCATGCCACTGAATCACCACAGACTTGTAACAGCCCACACCTTGTCCAAATCTCTCATGAAAATCCCCAAGAGTCTGGACTCTGTAGTGGAGAGGCTTTCAGACCTTGGGATGGGAGTGGAGGGGAGTACTGGGAGTTCAGAATTGCTGGTACAGTATATGTTCAGTTTTATGCCTGGTGGAAGAGTGCCATGGCACATTAGTGGGTCCTCTCTGGGGAAAGACTTCCGGTTTTTAGCAGCTCTCTCCCATGGAATAGAAAAAGACAAGATCTAAACTCTGTTTGCTTGTTTGTAGAAAGTACACTATGGGCTGTTCTCATGGGGGAGGGGACTCCCATCTGCTTTGCAATGGGTTTTGTACCTATTGTTTGTTTCTTTGTGGTTGCAGCTCACCTCAACAGGAGTGCTCTTCAATCTCTCTTGGTTCATCTGCAAACCATCAGCTTACTTGATAAACTTTTGTCCTTTTACTCTCCTCCTGGATGAGAGCCTCGGTGGAAAGCTGGCTCTAGTTGGCCATCTTGCCTCCTCTCCCTTATTATTTTTCAAGTATTTCATTTTCTTTGAAGCTACTATGAAGGGAATTAAGTCCTTGATTTTCTTGTCAACTTGGCTATTATTGACATATATAAAGGCTTCTTATTTCTGGACATTTATTTTATATCCTGAAACATCTCTGTATTTCCTGATCACTTCTAGGTGTTTTGTGGTTGAGTCTCTGTGGTTATCTAAGTATAAAATCATATCATCAGCAAAAAGGGAGAGTTTGACCTCCTCAGCCCCCATTTGGATCCCCTCTATGGCCTTCTTTTCTCTGATTGCATTGTCTAAACTTCAAGAACTATGTTGAATAACAGTAGAATTAGTGGACATTTTTGTCTGTTTCCAGTTTTAAGTGGAAAGTTTTCAGTTTTATTCCACTCAGTATTATGTCAGCTGTGGGTTTTTCATAGATGGCTTCAATCAGGTTAATAAATATGCCACCTCTACCTATTTTCTTAAGTGTTTTTGTTGGAAAAGGATGCTGAATTTTGTCAACTGCTTTTTTCTGCATCTATTGAGAGGATCATATAGTGGGTTTTTCTGCTTCTATTGATATGATACATTATATTAATAGATTTGGAATGTTAATCAGCCTTTTATTCCTTGTATGAAGCCCACTTGATTATGATGTATAATTTTTCAAATGAGTAGCTAAAATCTATTACTTAAGATTTTGTTGAGTATTTTTGCATCAATATTCATTAACGAAATTTGAAATTTGTCTTTAGTTCTCCATTTTTTTTTTTTTGAGATAGAGCCTCAAGCTATCACACTGGGTAGAGTCCTGTGGCATCACACCTCACACAGCAACCTCCAATTCCTGGGCTCAAGCGAGTCTCCTGCCTCCTAGTTCTCCTTTTTAGTTAGATTCTTTTCTGGTTTTGGGATCAAGATGATGTTTGCTTCATAGAACATGTTGGTAAAGGTGTCATCCTTTCTTCTCTATGTTTCGGAATAGGTTTTGCAGTATAGGTCCAAGCTAATTTTTGAAGTTGTGATAGAATTCTGCTGTTAAGCCATTTGGTTCTGTTCCTGATTTGTTTCCTAATTTATCATCTGCTTCTGAGAATGTTCCATGGGCCTGAGAAGAAGAACGCATACTCTTTACCATAGGGATGGAATGTTCTCTGTGTGGCTATCCAGTACTGTCATTCCAGGGCCACATTTATGACCCTTATATATTTCTTTAGTTTCTATTCAGAGGATCTGTTCAGCTCTCTAAGAGGAGTGTTGAAGTCCTCTGCTATTATGGTGTTATGAGATATCATATTGCTCAAACTAATTAAGGTTTGTTTCAAAAACCTCAAAGTATTTCAGTTGAGTGCATAATTACCTCAAAGCACTTCAGTTGAGTGCATAATTATTTTGAATTGTAATGTCATTTTTATATTGTTTTTATTTTTTAATTCTTTATTAAATTATAACTGTGTACATTAATGCATTTTTTGAGTTACAATGTGTTGATTTGAGATATGATATGGAATGCTTACATCTAACTAATTAACACAACCATCTCCTCACTTACTTATTTGTTGTGGTAAGACATTTATACTCTATTCTTAATAGTTTAGAAATGTATGATTGCATTACGCACTTTAGGTTAGGTCCCTCCAAATATCCTCACTTCTCCTTCCTCTCTCCTCTCCTCTCCTTCCTCTTCCTGCCTTCTTTCTGGACTATAGTTATGTTTTACCATTCCTATGAATGTGTAGGTGATTATATACTGATTTCATAGGAGTATTGAATACATTGGGTACTTTTTTACCATTCTTGATATACTTAACTAAGAAGAGTATGTTCTAGCTCCATCCAGGTAAACATAAAAGATGTGAAGTGCACATCATTTTTATGGCTGCATAGTATTCCGTGGTGTACATAAATCACAATTTTTTAATTCATTCATGGGTCAGTGGGCACTTGGGCTGCTTCCATGACTTGGCAATTATGAATTTGGCTGTAATAAACATTCTGGTGCAAATGTCTTTGTTGTAAAATGATTTTTGATCATCTGGGTAAATACCTAATAGAGGGATTGCAGGATCAAATGATAAGTCTACTTTTAGTTCCTTGAGTATTTTTCAAACTTCTTTCCAAAAAGGCCATAATAGCTTGCATTGATGTATTATTCTCTTGACCAATATGAAATGTTCATTTTTGTCCTTTTTGACTTTAGTTGCTTTAACTCCACTTGTACATAAAAATGAGATTGCAACCCTTTTTTTTTTTCTTATTTCCATTCGCCTGAAGTGTCTTGCATCCCTTAACCCTGATTTTTACTTTGTCTTTCAAGGCTAGCTTTGTTTCCTGCAGGCAGCAAATGGGTGGCTTGTGATTTTTTATCCATTCAGCCAGCCTATGTCTCCTCAGTGGGGAATTCAAGCCATTAACATTTATTAAGATAATTGATAAGTGTGTTGAAGCTCCATTCATCTTATTTTGTGAAAGTTCATTGTTTGTTTTTTCTTTTGTGTCATTGTGGAAACTAGATTTTTGTCCTTTAGTTTCTTAGTGTTTAATTTGCAAGTGGTCCATTGTGATGATTAATGTGTAAAATAAGTCAAACTAAGTATTTCCTGTAAATCTGGTCTTGTGGAAAACTTCCTCAATGGTTGTATATCAGTAAATAATTTCATTTTTCTGTCAAGTTTAAAGGTTAATTTAGCAGGATACAGAATTATGGGATGAAAATTGTTTTGTTTATGTAAGTGAAAGTTGGATGAGCATTCTTTTCTGTCTGGAAAAGTTTCATTGGAGACACCCATTGTCATTCTGATGGGTTTGCATCTTTAGGTCAATTGGTGCTTATTCCTGACTACTTGGGATAGGGGGTTCAATATCCCTCTGAAAGAACTGTGTCAGAATCTTTGGAGATACTTTGGCAATTTTCATTTATAATATATATTCTCAAGTATTTCCTGTATATCTGGTCTTGTGGCAAACCTCCTCAATGGTTGCATATCAGTAAATGATTTGATTTTTCTGTCACGTTTAAAGGTTAATTTAGCAGGATACTGAATTATGGGCTGAAAATTGTTTTGTTTATGTAAGTGAAAGTTGGATGAGCATTCGTTTCTGGCTTGAAAAGTTTCATTGGAGGCATCCATGGTCATCCTGATGCTTTTGCTTCTTTAGGTCAACTGGTGTTTATTCCTGACTACTTGCAGAATCTTTTCTTTTGTCTTGACTTGGGACAGGTTCATGATAAAATGTCTTGGAGAAGCTCTTTTGAGGTAAAATTATGGAGGATTAGATATGTTGCGGGAAGGAAGATGTGAGAGACAGTAGCTTTGCCTCAGGTGTAGAACTCACACCTGTAATGATTAGGGTATGCAAGAAACAGACTACACACTCTTTAGATGGTGTGTAGCAAGTCATTTTTATTCTGGGCCATCTTATATAAACTGATGGTCATGTAAACACTTAATCTAATGATCTATAGCCTTTTACCATTACCTAACTTCATCTAACTAAAATTAAATTGTGGAAAAACATTCAGTCTACAAATCAACACATTAATTTCTGTTTTAACATTCTTCTCAGACATGCATCAGCTTTTGAACAAAATAAAGATCATAAAGAGCTGTAGGAAATTGGGGAATGAAGCCCCCCCAAGCACACACTTAGTTAACCCAAAATGGATTTATGACTTTGTTTTTCTACAGAGTAGAGTTCTATAGGCTTCAGGAATTATGCAAAAAACATAAGTCACCCTCTGATCCGTATCACCAGGGGTGCGGTTGACAGCCCCTAACCACCTGGGCTTAACGGAAGCACACTTTCAGAGTTACTGTTTTTATGGAATTTTACCTCCGGACAAACAACCTCTGTGTGTACACTTCAGGGGGAGCCTAGCCCTCTTGCTCTGTATTAGCAGAAGTCATTTTAACCCATTAAACACTTGCCTTTATGTGGCTTATGTAGGGTGGTCTTCTAACCCTACAAGATATCCCTCTGAAAGAACTGTGTCAGAATCTTTGGAGATACTTTGGAAATTTTCATTTATGATATTCTCTAGTAGAGCTTTCATTCGCCTGGGGAGTTCTCCTTCCCCTCTGGGATAGCTATGACTCATGTGTTTGAATGCTTCCTGAAGTCCTATAATCTCTCAGTGAATATACTCTTCTTTTTTTCTTCTACCTCTTTAACTATCTGTGTTAGCTCACGAGCTTTATCCTCTCTATCTCTGAGATTCTTTATTCTTCATGTTCTAATCTGTTATTGATACTTTCTGCTTTATCTTTAAGTTCTTTGACTGACTGCTTCAATTCCTTAAGCTACACTCTATCCTTTCCATATTCCTTAAGCTACACTCTATCCTTTCTATATTCTTCATATTGTTCATCTCTTATTTGATTCTGTTTTTGGATTTCTGTTTGGTTATTTTCCAATTTCTCAGCAATTTTCTTCATTGTTTTCACCATTGATATTTTAAATTCCCTTTCTGTCATTTCTAACATTTCTTTATAGGTGCAATTTTCTACAGTAGCTACCAGATTATCCCTCAGTGTGTGTGTGTGTGTGTGTGGGGGGGCTTTCCCAGGAAACCGTGTGTCACTCAGATCTATCCAAGAGTAGCAGCCTGCTTATTAGGCAAGCCAGAACTGCACTCCTGCTCTTGCTGCTGCCTCAGCACCCAAGGCCAGCCAGCCTCAGCCCAAATGGAAACATTTGACACTTCTCCAGTGCTTTGGTCTCCTTTTGGGGTCCTGAAGTCCCCTGTTGCCTCTCCATCTCCCATACGGGAGTTTGTGGGTGAAGCCCCCGAGTCAGAAGTGCCTGGAGTCTTCTCTCCCCAATCTCCTTACCCGTAGCTGTAAAAAAGGTGTGTCTAGTTTGCCATCTTGCTCCACCTCCATACAAATTTATCTTAAGATAAAAGAAAATGATTGTTAAAATTCAACAATAACCTCCAAACAGTCTTACTCTTTAGACACATACTTGAGTTTACACTGAAGGTGGAAAATATTTTGTGACTGTTATGAGATTACATGCAGTGAGAATAAGATGGAGTTAGTCAGGCTAGTGCTGACACGACACTACTAGTATGGCTGGCTTAGGTCCTACCTAAGCTGCACCTCATGTTTTCCATTCTTGTTTTGTGAACTCAGCTTTAGCCTAAAATTTTATATCTTGAGTAGTTTAGGGCAATTGATTTGTGAGATTTACTTTTGAATTGGAATGCTGTTATATATATAGGTCATGGATATGTCAACTATTATTTATTATGGGTCATGGGTTATGGTGATTCCTGTGAAGATATGTGGTAATTACTGTTGCTTAAAATAAGGGTTAGTATAGTTCTTGCTTTTAACTTTTTTGGATAAAACTGTGATTTTGGAAATTAAAGACCAGAACAGTTTTGGAGAGGGTACTTTCACTGTTCTCCAGAACTGCTGACCTTCTGACAAATAAAGCTTGGTGGAATTATCCCCATCTCTGCATATTGGCTCACAGTAACAGGAGGCTGGACTTTCTTCCTCCAGTAACTTTTTAATTGTAGATAGTTTTAAAAGAAGCTTAATCTTGATCTTCATATATGAAAAAAATATGTTACAACTTTGTCATTGTTTGAGGTGGTAAGGAATTGGTCCTGAAGGTGTTTTCTTCAGTCTACAATCAGGTGATGTTGATACAAGATTCTCTGATTCACAGTTAGAAACGGACCCCTCTACCTAAGCCCATTTTATAAGCATGGGAAACAGATTTTTTTTTTCCAAACTGCACTCTCTGGATGCAAGAAGCATGGGACAAAAGCAGCTTGACCAGCATTTCATCTGAATAGCTTCTCCTGAAATGGAAACTATACACCTGGCTGTTTTCCTGAGACAGAAACTTTCAGGACCACAATGATTTGTTAATATATTCATTTGCTAATCAAAAGGGGCAGGATATTTTCTTCTGCCTACTTCTGGCCAAGTGTGATATAAATTCCCAATACCTCTCTGCTCACAGGAAGTATATGAACCCCTAGACATTGTAATGGAAGTCTTAGCCATCACAATTAGGGAAGAAAGGGAGATCAAGGGTATCCAATTAGGGTCAGAAGAGATCAAACTTTCATTCTTTGCACATGATATGATTGTATATCTGAAAAACACCAGGGATTCTACTACAAAACTCTTTGAAGTGATCAAGGAATACAGTGGCATCTCAGGTCACAAAATCAACACTCATAAATCTGTAGCCTTTTATATATCAACAAAAGTAAAGCTGAAAAAACTGCCAAGGACTGTATTCCGTTCACAGTAGTGCCAAAGAACATGAAATATTTGGGAGTTTACCTAACAAAGGGGGAAAAAGATCTCTGTAAAGGGAACTATGAAATTCTAAGAAAAGAAATAGCTGAAGATGTTAACAAATGGAAAAACTTACCATGCTCATGGCTGGGAAAAATCAACATTGTTAAAATGTCCATACTACCCAAAGCAATACACAATTTTCATGCAATCCCTGTTAAAACTCCACTGTCATACTTTAAAATCTTTAAAAAATAATACTTTGTTTTATATGGAATCAGAAAAAATCTTGAATATCCAACACATTACTGAGACATAAAAACAAATCAGGTGGAATCACACTACCACACCTGAGACATACTACAAATCGATAATGATAATAACAGCATGGTACTGGCACAAAAACAGATAGGTAGATGTATGGAACAGAATAGACAACCAAGAGATGAACCCAGCTACTTACCATTATTTGCTCTTTGACAAGCCAATTAAAAACATTCAGTGGGGAAAAAATTCCCTATTTAATCAATGGTCCTGAGTGAAGTGGCTGGCGACCTGTAGAAGACTGAAACTGGAACCACACCTTTCACCATTAACTAAGATTGACTCTCACTGGATTGAAGATTTATATTTAATACACGAAACTATAAAGATATTGGAAGAAAGTGCAGGGACAACTCTTGATGAAATCAGCCTAAGAGAAAATTTTATGAGGAAGATCCCTGAGCAATTAAATAACATCAAAAATACACTACTGGGACCTGATCAAACTAAAAACCTTCTGCACAGCCAAGAACACAGTAAGTAAAGCAAGTGGACAGCTCTGAGAATGGGAGAAGATATATGCAGGTTATGTCTCTGAGAAAGTTTTAATAACAAGAATCCACAGAGAACTCAAACATATTAGCAAGAAAAGAATAAGTGATCCCATCTCAGGGTGGGCAAGGGACTTGAAGAAAAACTTCTCTGAAGAAGATAGGCACATGGCCTACAAACACATGA
The DNA here is from genome assembly GCA_963573935.1 of Arctocebus calabarensis. Taxonomy (NCBI): domain Eukaryota; kingdom Metazoa; phylum Chordata; class Mammalia; order Primates; family Lorisidae; genus Arctocebus; species Arctocebus calabarensis. The sequence continues at coordinate 12,016 of CAUYON010196726.1, forward strand.
AAAAATGCCCATCATCCTTAATCATCAGAGAAATGCAAGTCAAACTACTTTGAGATATCACCTAACTCCAGTAAGATTAGCCCACATCACAAAATCACAATACCAGAGATGTTGGCATGGATGTGGAGAAAAGGGATGACTTATACATTGTTGATTGGAATCCAAATTAAAATATTCCTTTTGGAAAGATGTTTGGAGAACACTTAGAGATCTTAAAATAGACCTGCCAGTTGATCCTACAATTCCTCTCCTAGGTATATGTCCAGAAGACCAAAAATCACATTATAACAAAGATATATATATCAGAATGTTTACTGCAGCCCAATACATAATTGGTAAATCGTAGAAGCCCAAGTGCCCATCGACCTATGAATGGATCAATAATTGTGGTATATGTACACCATGGGATATTATGCAACCTTAAAGAAAGATGGAGACCTTACCTCTTACATGTTTACATGGATGGAGTTGGAACATAGTCTTCTTAGCAAAATATCTCAAGAATGGAAGAAAAAGTATCCAGTGTACTCAGTCTTACTATGAAACCAATTTATAGCTTTCTTATGAAACCTATAACCATATTATAGCTCAAGAAGAAGGAGAAAGGAGAGAGGGAGGGTGGGGGAGAGGATGGGTAGAGGGAGAGTAATTGGTGAGAACACACCTACATTGCATCTCCCAAGGGTACATGTGAAATTTACTAGGTGTAGAATATAAATGTCTTAACACAATAACTAAGAAAATGCTGTGAAGGCTGTGTTAACCAGTTTGATGAAAACATTTTAAATTGTATATAAAACCAGCACATAGTACCCCATGATTGCATTAATGTACACAGCTATAATTTAATAAAAACAAAAA
>CAUYON010196732.1:0-18960 GCA_963573935.1 Arctocebus calabarensis
TTGTGGCAGGCGCCTGTAGTCCAAGCTACTTGGGAGGCAGAGGCAGGAGACTCGCTTGAGCCCAGGAGTTGGAGGTTGCTGTGAGCTGTGATGCCACAGCACTCTATCCAGGGTAACAGCTTGAGGCTCTGTCTCAAAAAAAAAATTAAAATAAAATAAAATAAAAAATAAATAAAGATCACCCCCCCTCCCGACAAAAAAGAAATTTCTCCAACTTAGGTATTAAGTCCTAAATTTAAGTTCTAGGAAAACACCTGCAGGGAGCCTGATGTGATAGTAGCCCAAGTCAGAGTAAGCAGAGAGATGATTAACAGCAAGCTAAATATATGACAGTAGGAATGCCTGAACTAAATAAAGGAAATCTGACTTGGGCTGGGTTTAACAAAAAGAAGAAGAAGAAGAACAGCATTGTTTTGGCACCTACTGTGTGAAAAGTATTGTTTATGAAGGTAACTGTCCTACTGTATCAGGCAATGATCAGGTCACATCTGCTCTACTTTTGGGGGGGACATTAACAAAATAGGGGGAAGAGTCACAGGAAGGTAATTAGATGGAGACCCGTGTGATAAATATCCAGGAAGCTTCTCAAACAAGGGGAAGTCAAAGGAAAAAGGATTTAACCTGGAAGAGTAAAAATGAATGATGCGAGTGGCAGCTGCTTACACACCTCGTATTCTTTATATTACTTGATCTTCACTAATAACTGTGCAAAATGTACTTTTTACCACCTGACAGAAGGGGAAGACACTCAGGAAGAACCTCAGGAAGTTTAATTAACATTTCTGTTTCTGTTCACTTTGGCTGGGCCTCAGTGGCTTAAAGCAACAATGATTGTATGGATCAGCTGAGTTCTTCAGCTTCCACTGGTTCTGCCCAGGTCTCATCAGGCAGCCGCATGGAGGAGGGTTCCTGGGCTGGGGGGTCCGGATGGCCCGCTCTCCTGTCTGGCAGTGGATACCAGCTGTTGGCTGGAGTGCCGTGGTCCCTTGCAGAGCATCCTTTTAGCTTTCATAGGCTAGATTACTTCCTTATATGGCAGGCTCAGAGCAGCATCCCAAGAGGACCAAGTCAGAGGCCACAAGGCCCCTGAGACCAAGCTCCAGAACTTTCCCAGTAGCATTTTCTCCACATTTTATTGACCAAAACAAATCCAAGGAAGGAGCATCCAGAGATGGGAAGAATTTGTGGCAATTAAATAAATACTCTGCCATAAGAGAGAAACTCACTCAGCGTATCCATTGCTAAGCCAGGAGGTGAACTCAGACCTGCCAAATTCCAAAGGCTACGTGTTTCCCCCAAATACACTGCCTCCACTCATGCCTCAGGGGACATTTGTCCCCCGTGTTCCAAATGGCAAACCTTGGGCCAAAACATGAACCAGGCACCGAGGAACATTTCAGCTCAACATAAGAAATGACTTCCGGGCGGTGCTCGTGGCTCAGAGGAGTAGGGCGCCAGCCCCATATGCCAGAGATGGTGGGTTTAAACCCAGCCTTGGTCAAAAACTGTGAAAAAGAAATGACTTTCTGTAACTACAGCTTTCAAATAAAATCAAAAGAAAAGTTGGAGCAAACACAGTTGAACAACCAACCATTTAGGGTTCTGTAGAGATGATTCATGACCTGGGTGACAGATGGCCTCTAAGGTTCCTTCCAACTTTTATATCTTACAACATATGGTAGAAGATACTAAAAGTAGAAAACTTGTAAGAAAAATTAAAAAATATTTCCTGTCCATTTCAGTCTGGGGCTGACTTCTATGAAAGTATTTAAAACGGTAAATAAAAAGAAGTTTCTTAATAATTGCAGAAAGGAAGCATGTGACAAAATTCAACACTCATTCATTACTTTTTAAAAACTCTTAGCAACCCAGAAAGAATAACTCCCCAAATGTCGTGGAAACTTGGAGCAAACCTCATGATTAATGATAAACATTAAAATCTTTTTCTTTGAAAGAGGGAATAAGGCATAAATGCCTGCTGCCACAACTGCTTATTCAACATTGTTCCAGAAGTTCTAGGCAGAGAGGTAAGGCAAGAAAAAGAAATAAAAGGAGAAGAATTGGAAATATAAAGGTCAGAATAGCGTTCATCTCTGAAGGGAAGGAGGAGGCAGTATTCAGAAACAGCAACCAAGGCAAACTCATGTTCACGTTACAACTTTGGTTGGACTTTACATCCGTGTTGTGTGACTTCTCTGTATTTGTACAGATCCTCCTACCCTTACAATAAGGTTGTATCTGTTTAAACCCATCATAAATTGAAAGTATTGCAAGTTGAGCATTATGATGGGATGGACAGTATAAAGTAGACCCAGCCGTGCCCTACAGCAGGACTTTCTCATTGCTTCATGCACCAGCAGCACACCTCCGCATGCTATTAAGATTTTGAAACAAAATCAATGTTTATCCATACCTCATAGTTGTAACTGATGGTGAGGAAAGAAAGATATAGTCACTGTGTGGATTGACTAAAGCAGGGGTCCTCAAACTATGGCCCAAGGGCCACATGAGGCCCGCCGAGGACATTTATCTGGTCCCTGGGTGCCTGTCCTACTTAGCAGCTGACTTTCCTGGGCTGCAGTGCACATGTGTGGAATGTGGGCTGCACTCTCTGACTCCCCTCCTTCTCTCTGTCTCTTGACTCCTCCTCTTGGTCTCCAGTGAGTCTGAGACTCGTGATCAGAGGAGTCACGAACTTGCCTGTACAGAGCCTGCTGCTGCCTGAGGACTGAGGTAAGAACAAGTTTGGATTTTTTTTTTTTCCGAAGTTAGGAGGTCTGTTTTTTTTTTTTTTTTTTATTTTGCAGTTAATAGGGCCTTTTTTTCCTGAAGTTAAGCAGTCTTTTTTTTTTTTTTTTTTGCAGATAGGGGGCACCTTTTTTTAATTTTAAATATTGTATTTGTATTTGTTCCCTTGTTTGTTCATTTGTTTGTTTTGCAGTTTTGGGCCAGGGCTGGGTTTGAACCCACCACCTCCAGTATATGAAGCCAAAGCCCTACTCCTTTGAGCCACAGGCACCGCCCTGTTTTGTTTTTTTACTTCAAAAGAAGGTATGTGCAGTGTGCATAGGAATTTGTTCATATTTTTTTTTAAAAAACAATAGTCCAGCCCTCAGTTTGCAGTACGGTGAACTGGCCCCCTGTTTAAAAAGTTTGAGGACCCCTGGACTAAAGCAAACAGAAAGTTTGCAGACTCCTCATGTTGCCAAGAGCTATAACATTTTTCCCTGAACAAGCAAACAGAAAAAGGAGAGACACACTGCCCTTCTGAGACTTACCAGCTTCTCCAGAACAATTGTTTCTGTGGCTTTCAAGTATTTAACTGTCCTTCCTGTCGGGAGAACAGGATAGTTAAAAAAATGTTTTGGCTCTGCCAACTGCATATATTTGCTATGACTCTTGAGGGGAGAAGGGTGTCCAAAGAGGTAGAAGCAGGAAGTAGAATGATGGTTTCCAGGGGCAGGGATAGAAAGTGGAGGAGGTCAGTCAAATGATACAAAATTCCAATTTGCCAAGAGGAATTAGTTTAAGAGATTTAGTGTAGAACTTGGTCACTATAGTTAATAACTAAGTGGTCTATACTTGAATTTGCTGAGTGTACATTGTAAGTGTTCTACCACCAAAAAAATTATATGTAATATGTAAGGTAATATGCATGTTAATTGGTTTAATTTAACAATGCCACAATGTATACACATTTCAAAACATCATGCTGTTGACCACAAATATAGACATCTTTTGTCAATTTAAAAAATAATAAATTTAAATTTAAAAAATAAAGTTTAATCCTTGCGCCTTGAACAAAAAAGCACTATAAATGCAGAATGATCTTAAAAAACTGAAAAGACATTTGCAATTCATATATTATGTTAGATTCATGGTAGTGATTTATATTCTCCCTGGCATGTGGGGAAAGGAAACACTGAAATCTTAAGGACAGAGGAAAATAACCCATATGTCCACTTGCCATTCATGAGTTATATATACTTTTCCTTGTGCTCAAAATTCAAAATTTTTTGTACCCATTACATCTTTGTTTCGGTAGAAATAATTTTAATTTCTCCTCCTCTAAAAAAAAAGGAAAAAAAAAGATCATCTAATTCTCTTAACTACAATATACTGGAGTAGAAAGAGAAAGGAATTTGGGATCCAAAAACTTGTGTTTACGGGATTAATTTCTTGATATCCTGTCCCTTTTGGGGAGTCTGAGGTTTAAGGACTAGGTGAGTTGATACCCAAGGTTGTCCTGTTCCAATTAGTAATACTTTTAATTATTTCAAACAGAGACCTTGGTCATCTTGTCTTCAAACTTAAAAACAAAGAAAAGGAAAGAAGTGTGTGGGGGAAGAGGGGAAGAATAAAGAAAGGCGGAGAGAGAGGGAGGGAAAAACAAAGAAGAGAAACCCCACCTTGTCTCTGTATTAGGACAGAATAGTCTCCACTGCAATAAACGTCAAAATCGCAGAGCTCAGCAGTTTATTTTGTGGCCACCCTGTGCTTTTGTTGTGGGTTGCAGGACAGAGACCCCCCTCCACACCGTCCTTCTGGAATCCTGGCTGACAGAGCTCCCCCATCTTGAAATTGTTACATCTGAAACACACATCTCTTCAGTCACAGCCACAGGGGAGGAGAGTGTGACAGTTTCACTCCAGCAATAAATGCCTCTGCTCAAAAGAGGCCCACCGATCAGTCCAGTTCACAGCCCGCCATCTTGAACACATCTCGTGGCCTTCCTATCCCAGAGTAAATAGGAAGATTTGTCTTCCTCTGTCCAGAATGAAAGGAGAACTGGATATTGGTAAACACGAGTTAAATCTTCCACATTACAATAAAATTCATAATAATAAAAAACATAAAGACTTGCAGTTTCTGGTAAAGACAGTTTAGATTATTTGAATCCAAATTCCTCCTGAAAACAATGAAAAATACAACTTTAAAAATATTTCCTGGAAAGTATCCAAGAACTGAGAAGATACTGCAGAATTACTAAGCCAAAACTGAAGGTAAACCAATAATCTGGAAAGAGAGGTGTTCCCCAAACTTACTTTTTCTTCCGGGGGACTCGCCAAGCCTCAACATTTTGAATTATCATGTTTATAGCCTCACAGGAAGAATGGGCTGAAAACTCAGCCTTAGGGAGGGTGTCCAGGACTCATCCTGTCACTTTCCTGCTCAAACATTGTCAACCACATTAAATTCAAACTCCTGATGGCCCAGAAGCATCTCATCCCTTCTCATCCTAACAATCCCAACCTGTCCCAACTATCAGCTCTATGCTAGAAAGGCCACAGTCTCTATTAGGGCCCCATATATTATGGTCATTTCCATCCCCATGCTTGTGTTGTTTGTATACCCTGAATGGTCTGCCAGTTCCATTTGGGACACCTATCCCACTCCCTCCCCCTAGAAAACCTCTCCCTCTTCTTACTATGTTTATATAACCATTCTTTCCCTTTATAGAATCATTCTTGCATTCTCCCTTCCATACCAGAGGAGCTCCTTATAGTAGTTTGGTAAAAATTGAAGCATAATTGACATACTGTAACCTGTGTAAAGTGTATGATTATTTAAGTTTTCACATATGCATAGACCTGGGCAGTCATCATCAAAATCATGACATACACACAGCCATCTCCCCTTAATATTTTTCCAGTCTTTTGTAATCACTACAGGCAAAGAAGAATTAAAAAAATGTGAGCTGCCTTGCAGGAAAGAGGGACAATTCTGCAGCCAGATTTTATTCTCTCTAGACCCTTCTCTGGGGATCAGGCCAAGGCTAGAGACTTTACCTGAGATCACATCCTTGCTGGGCTCTGTCCCTTCTCACTGCGGCTTCCCTACCCTGCTAAGAGGATTTTCTAGAGAGCACTCCCTCAATAAACCGCAGCAGGCAGAATCACTATTCTCACTATTGCTCTTTGTGAACCCAGCCTAGGAAACCCTGTAACACTTAAGTAAATACTATCGGTATTTAAAATTCTGAAGCACAGGTACTTGACACAAGAGAGGGCTCTGCCTCGACACTGTCTGGCTTCCAATCCCCAATCACCTCTTCTCAGCTGTGTGACCTTAAGCAAGTCAGTGAATCTCTCTGCCCTGGTTTCCTCATTTAAAATTAAGATAGTAAGTGTCCCCGTGTAATACACAACACGCAGACATGAGAACACACACACAATCCCACCTGGCTCAGATGTGTTAACCAGCAAGATCACTTGCCAAAAAAAAAAGATGTGATCAACTACATAATCAAGAAACAACTCACTCCAACATTAAACTTTTCCAGAAAATTTATATATTCCAGAGAATATAAAATTAGGTATCATGTTCCAACTCATTTTATGAGGCCAGTTAAACCTGATGTCAAAGCTAGACAGGGTATAAGAGGAAACTCTAAGCCCATCTCATTTACAAGTACAAATGCAAAGCGTCGTGATTAACATATGAGTCCTGATTTTTTCTCAGGGATTGGTTAAGGGATCCAGCATAAGCCAATCAGCACATGGCTTTTTCTTTAGATTTTAGGATGTATGCTATGAAATAAGGGTCCGATTTCATTTTTATTTCACATCGAAACAATTTGTCCCAGCATCACTTATTAATCTGTGAGGAGACTTCTATCACACCTAAAATTCCATCTATATTAGGTCTTATTCTAGGCCCTCTACTGTTTGGGGGGAGGGGTTCAGTTCATCTATTGCTGCATTTTATCACACTATTTTAATTATTATAACTTAAAAAATCTTGTCTTCTTATACCATAATCCTCTCAATCTTGTTATGATTCTTCAAAATTGTCTTAGCTTTTTTCAGCTCTTTGTTCTACTACGTGAATTATAGAATCCTTTCTTCATTCTTTTTAGGTTTGGGGTTTTTTTCATTTATTTGTTTTGCTTTTTTGAGACATAATCTCCCTCTGTTGCCCAGGCTAGAGTGCTGTGGTGTCATCATAGCTCACAGCAACCTCACACTCCTGGGCTCAATCAATTCTCCTGCCTCAGCCTCCTGAGCAGCTGGGACTACAGGTGCCCGCCACAATGCCTGGCTAATTTTTCTATTTTTAGTAGAGACAGATCTCGATCTTGCTCAGGCTGTTCTCTAACTCCTGAGCTCCAACCCTCTTCTCACCTTGGCCTCCCAGAGTGCTGGGATTACAGGTATGAGCCTCTGTTCCTGGCTCCTTTCATCATCCTTAATGAAAAATCTCATGAGTATTTTAATTGTAATCACTTTAAGGAAAATCTAGTTTCACTACCTATCAGCAATATCTGATTGTATAGAAAAGACTGTCATATGCACAATAGCAACAAAAATATATAAAATAGGGTGAAAAGGAAACGTATACAATCTCTATAAAGAAACCTAAATACTTTATGAGGGATTAAAATGAATTTTTTTTTTTTTTTTTTTTTTTTTGGTAATCTTTATCGCCCTCGGTGGAGTGCCATGGCATCACACAGCTCACAGCAACCTCCAAATCCTGGCGATTCTCTTGCCTCAGCCTCGCAAGTAGCTGGGACTACAGGCGCCTGCCACAATACCCAGCTATTTTTCTGTTTTGCAGTTCGGCCGAGGCCGGGTTTGAACCCACCACCTTTGGTATATGGGGCCGGTACCCTACTCGCTGAGCCACAGGCGCTGCCCTAAAATAAATTTGATTTGTATTTTAGAGCAACAATTCATATTAGAAGATTTAATATTTAAAAAATGTTAATTAGGGGCGGCACCTGTGTCTCAGTGGGAAGGACGCCAGCTCCATATGCCGGAGGTGGTGGGTTCAAACCCAGCCCCAGCCCAAAAAAAAAACCAAACTACAAAAAAAAGTTAATTAGAACAAAAATAACTAAACAATGTTGTAGAATCCCAATAATAACCCCAGTACAATTTTACTACTTAATAAATAAAATGATTGTTTAGGAAATGGTTTCTCCAAAGAAGAAAACTGGAGATTGGCCTTAGCCCATGAGTTGTGAAAGTGAGTTAAAACTCTACGGTAATTAAAACACAGTGCTGTAATACTGGTACAGAAAGACAAATGGGTCAATAGAATATTATAGAATGAAAAGAATGGGATGGGAATCGGGAGTTCAGAAATAGACTAGAGAATTTTAAAATAAAGAATTTAGTGTATTATAAAGATGACATTTCAGGTCAGGGAGTGATATAAGGATGTTTTTGATTTTAAGTAGTTTAAGCAGCACAAGAATGTGTTACCTCACATAATGGAAGGTCCAGAGGTGGTGCGGTCCCACCCAGGGATCCAGTTCCTTTTCTAATTCTGCCCTCCTCTGCTTTATTCTTAGACTCCATATTCCTTTGTCACAAGAAGATTGTCACACCACATAACAAATAAACAAACATGTTTATTTGGTCACGTCCAGTGGAAGGAAGAGAAAATCTTTCCTTTAGTCAGGGGATGAAGATCCTTTCCTTCAGTCTAATTGGTCTGACAGAGGTCAAATACCTATCTCTGGATCAAAGGCCTTAACAAGGGAAAAGTCATGTGCTGATTGGCTCATGCTGGATCCCTTAACCAATCCCTGATAAGGAAAATGAGATCACCACAACCAACTCAGACCAATCAGCACTTTCGTTTGAGCTGGGTATGGAGTCAGCTTCCCTTGAGTCAAAAGGGTTCTCAAAGATATAGGGTAACTACATGCACAAAGTCAGGATCTGATAAGAAGAAGGAGAAGGGAAGAATCAAACTGAGTGGGCAACCAACAATGCCTACCGCAAAAAAAAAAAAAAAAAGGATTAAATACTTATTAAATGTATGGAAATAAAAAATTCATTTAAACCCTTATCTCTCACCATATGAGAAATATTTTCTGCCCCAGACAGTAAGATCTGTGATTCTGGGCCCATCGTGCCAGAGGAGACAGAGGACTCCAGAAGGGAAACCCAGGGGGCCTGCTTTCATTAGGCTGTTTATTTAGACAGGGTCACGTTATCAGGTCCTTAACCTCTTCTGTCCTTTCATCTTTCTTCCTCTTCTCTTCCATTTCCCCCTAATCCTCATGCTAAGAACTACCCCCTTCTCCAATGAGCACCACTGGATTTTAACCCTGTGCTTTCAAAAGACCCCCCCCCCATAGTAAGTCCACTAGAATGAACTACACGCTCACTGTCAAGCAAGGAGTCCAGGTGACACTTGTCAGACTCCTTTACCTGTGCTGCACTAATCAGATATTGTCACAACTGTAAAGCGCTAACGTGCTTTCATGTCCTGAGACCCATTCCTTATTGTTAAAGTCCATCCCAGGCAAACTGAAGTGTGATGCAGAGCCTACCTTTCCTACTTGAATGCATGCTGTTTTGCAACTTGGACTCAAGGTCACAGAGGACTATAAATTTCTCTACATGGCCGTTGGATGTAAGAAATGCTGCATTTCTTTACTTGTCCAAATAAAACTAAAATGGATCTTTGCTCTGTCCCCTTTTAAAAATGATGACAAAAATGTCCATCTCAGTTCCTGTGGAATTCTCCCCTCTCTGTTCCATGGAGGTCTTCAGCACTTCACAGTGAAAGGTTTACATGATGGTACCCAGAGATGAATCCGTGATGGGAGTGGAGAAGTTTAGGTCAGCTTTATTGAAAGAGGAGATGACCCACGTGGGAAGTACAAAAACAGAGTTAGTACCCAAGGGCAGTTAAAGACCCCTTTCATATGGGGCTCTAGGGGGTGGACGCATTCCACAGCTTTTTTGGAAAGTTGGGGTCTTTGGGCCGGAACTTCTCAAGGGGTGAGCGAGCCAGAGCCCTGTGTCTTGTCTTAGGAGGACAGGAGGATGAGGAAGCTGGGAAAGGGTTTGTATGTGGTTGCATTAAATCTGAATTACACAGGTCTAGGGTCTCTCTCTCGGTTTATAAAAACCATGCACAATGAATGAGTAGGTGCATCGCTTGCAACATCCCTGCAACACCCAGCATGCAGGTTCAGGGAGTGCTTGTATCTTCATGCTCGTTAATAACCATGCTGATGTGATCAATACCTAACTTGCATGTTTTCTTCAAAGCAGATGACTCAGATGCCTTCCTTCCATGCTTGATCCAGGCCCAGCCTACCAAGATGTGCCATGAGCCTCTTTAAGGTGTTCTTCCAGAAGGGAGAGAGTTACATTCAAGGGGCATCAAACATCTAAGTCTTTTATCAATCTTGGGAATTTGCTCTCTTCTCCAAGGTTGGCCACTGTGGCCTGACCCCCATCATGTCTCCCACCCTCCCCACCACGTTCTTCTCCTCCTTATAACCCCACCTCAAAAAATTTAGGAACAATATTTTCATCTCTTTCCTAAAGATAGAAGTTAGAGGAAAGACATGCTGAAGCTAGTCCTTGGTTGTTTTTCTAACTTACTTCATTTTAGTAGTCTAGGGGAGAAACTAAGGCTGAGATGCAGAACTGCCTGAGGATGGGGATCTGAGTACAATGGAAATTGGTTTATATTAACACTCATGGAGATTAGAAGTGGGGCCCAAGGAAGGATTTCCAGTCACCAACAGTAAGTTACTACTACTAGCAGATAGCCCATGGCCCTGGGGAAACCTGAGTAGCAAGGGGCGAGTACAGAAACTCACCCCTGGCAGTGGCGATGCACCTTCTCATTCATTGTGCATGGTTTTTTTGTTTGTTTGTTTTATTTTTTTGAGACACAGCCTCAAGATGTCACACTGGGTAGAGTGCTGTGGCATCACAGCTCACAGCAACCTCCAACTCCTGGGCTCAAGCGAGTCTCCTGCCTCGGCCTCCCAAGTAGCTGGGACTACAGGTGCCCGCCACAACGCCCGGCTATTTTTTGGTTGCAGCCATCATTGTTGTTTGGCGGGTCCAGACTGGATACGAACCCGCCAGCTCAGGTGTACGTGGCTGGCGCCTTGGCCCGCTAAGCCACAGGCGCTGAGCCGGGTTTTTTTGTTTGTTTGTTTGTTTGTTTTTGCAGTTTTTGTCCAGGGTTGGGTTTGAACCCGCTACCTCTGGCATATAGGACCGGCGCCTTACTCCTTTGAGCCACAGGTGCCGCCCATTGTGCATGGTTTTTATAAACCAAGAGAGAGACCCTAGACCTGTGTAATTCAGATTTAATTTTTTTAATTATATGGACATAAAATATTGAATGTTTTCTAATTAGGCAGTCACATCAAATTCATCACAAGGAAAGGGTAATATTTAAAATTGAGATTTCACTGAGAAAACTGGGAAATGCTGTTGAAGGATTGCAATGTGTTCTTTATTGGCATATTGTAAATATCTAGATCATTTCAGTACATGGATGTTGATCGTAACACATCTCTGAGCACAGTGTCTGCTTGAGACTAGGACGTAACACTGCAGAGAACCAGGCGAAGCAGCACACAGCACATCAGAAACACCAACGCACGCAAAGGAGGAAGTCAGACACAACCTGCGTTTGCAAGGGACAATTTGATGAATTCTAAGGGAATTGACGATGTTTTTTGTTTAAAAAAAATTCTTTTCGAATGTTTAGAGATTAAATAAACGTTCCAGACTTTAAATTTTAAGCTCACATTCTGTAATATATTTTGATAAACAGTCCAGAGAATCTTAAGTAGATGAATTATGAAACTATATTTTGCAGCTAACTTACCTATTGTAGCGACTCTAGGATTCCAAAAGGATGAGCTAACCTCTGATCTAGAAAGCATGTTTGAATCTAAAATATGCTTTTGAAAACACGTACTTGTGAGGTTCACTGATCTAGACAAAACTGCTTATGCATTGCACATGATAAAGTATTTTGGTCATTGTACTAGTTTAGAACAGTCTAACCCAGCTGATGCATTGTCCAGGAGTGATGACAATGATAAGGGATTATCCTGATGACTGTCTAGGGACAGGCTACTGCGGAGGTCATGGCTGACTTGACTCTCAGGCAACGCATGGCCTGAGAGTGCCTGATGTGACACATTTATGCAGTGGGCCAGCTATCTTGAATGAAAGGCTCATCCTGTTTGGTGTTTCGCCTAGCTAATTATTATAAAAGAACCACATTCACTACTTAGGATAAATTAGGCTTCCAAATCTTAGCTAAATGTTTAGAAAAAAATGCTCCAATGCAGTGCCTTGCTATCTCCACAGCTAGATACTACTAGCAGAAGTTAGTTTTAACTGACATGAACAACTGCTGGAAAAGTACTTAAAATGTGGACAGTGCATGTGTGTGCACACGTGTGTGCATTTAGTGAGCTGCTGAGAACGATGGCTGTGTGTAGGATTCTGTCTTTAATGCACTGGAGAGTTGTTTCTTTGCCTGTGATCACATCTACTTAGTAAGAACTGTTAATGATTAAATGGTTCCGAAAAGTATAGGGTAATCTGCACCAAACCAAGTTAATGAGCTGTAGATTTTCTCTAGTTTATGTGCTTTTCTTCCCATCTTCTTCCCTTCCTGCAAAGTATGAGACCATCAGCACTCAAGCTTGAGTGTGTTTGCCAAGAATCCTAAAGGCCGGAGCTAGCATTGATTAGTCACCTCACCAAAGCACAATCTGAATTGTTAAGTTATCGGGAAAGCCTGGCTGGCCAACCAGCATCTATATCTCCACGTGACTTTCTTGTTCTTGATGTATTTCTACCTTGTACAAAATAGTTCTAGCCCAGTGGAGAACATCGGAGATGATACGGCCCCCAGGAGAGGTCTGGCCAAATCGGGAGACATTTTTGGTTGTCAGGACTGAGGAGAGGGTGTTACTGCCATTCAGTGGGTGGAGGCCAGAGGTGTTGCTAAACGTCCCTCAGCAAAGAACTACCCATCTCTAAATGTCAATAGGGCTGAGGTTGAAAAAGAGCCTGCTCTAAAAGAATCACTTAAAAATAACCATTTTGTTTTGTTTGTAACCATCCTCATCACTTTTGTTCGATTTCTAGTAATTGTCATTTATAGAGATGGTGTAATATGTAGAGCATACGTGGCAGGATTTTTTTTTTTACTTTATAAATGAGTTGAGAGATCACTATTTGTAAAATCAGCAGTATCTCAAGGAGATACCTGAATTTTTCAGCTAGAATTTATTCCATCTTGTGTAAGATATGCATTGGCTGAGATTTTGCTTCAGAGGTCTCACGAAATATAATTGGCCACCTCTTACCCGACTTCTGCCCACACCAAACACTTACATACACTTCATTCTTTAATCCTCACTACTACCTTTCAAGAGAAAGCATTACTAATTCCCTTTTCTAGATGAGGGAACAGAGGCTCGGAGAAATTAAGCTACCTCCTCAAAGTCATATCTCTGGAAAATGATGAAACGAGAACCCAAACAAACCTGTCAGACACAAAGTCTTTACACTGCCCTCCATGTGCTATCCGCAGGAACTGCTGGACTTAATCACAGAACAAATTTGTCTCCTTAACATGAGAGGAAAAATAAATGGGAAAATATCCACAAATGTTTTCATCGAAAATGTGGCTACATAATACAGAGCCTCTGCTTCCCTTTTTGAATTTGTTCAGAGTAGCTTAAAAGGATTGTGTGGGTTATCTCTATACATCTCCCATCATCTAGATAATTCAGGCCGAGAAGAAATTAGATTTTTCTCAGCTTACCTAGATAACTGAAGGGGAAATGACAGCTTGCAGTCCCTAAAATTTTCAGGCTGCAAAGTGAAATGGTTCCCACTGCTTTTAACCTGAATACCATCCTCTATACCTTTTAGTCTATGCACATTCCACCATTGTTTGTCATTCTGGTTTGGGTAGATTTCATAGAGTTTTAAGAATAATCAAGAACTGCTTCTTTTGGGTCTATTCTGCATTTGTGTCAAGTCCACCTCTAAATTAGTTAACCTTGACTGTTTTTCACAAGATTTCAACACAGAGCCTATGTAAGGGTGGGAGCCTGAGGATCATTTCACTTCTGGAGCAAGATTCATCTCTAAGGTACCAGCTACCATAAGACATCAGAATTTGTGGACCCTGTAAATATGATATCTGGGTGCTCAGTACATACAAATTAGGATGTGAACAAAGTATATTACTGGAGAGCTAAACCATCTCAACCACACCATGCGTGGCCATATGCTGACACAGAAGCAGGACCCACAGGCCAAAACTACTTTGATGGGGGATTTCTGTTTCTACCCCATCAAACAGAACCCAGATACTCATATTTACTTGCTGAGGGTTTTTTTGAGATTTTGCACATTCTAAAAAATGTTAAAGCCACACTTTCTTTCTTTCTTTTTTTTTTTTTTTTTTGAGACAGAGCCTCAAGCTGGAGAGTGCCATGGCATCACAGCTCACAGCAACCTCCAATTCCTGGGCTCAAGCGAGTCTCCTGTCTCGGCCTCCCAAGTAGCTGGTACTACAGGCGCCCACCACAACACCCGGCCATTTTTTTGGTTGTAGCCATCATTGATGTTTGGCGGGCCCAGGCTGGATTCGAACCCACCAGCTCAGGTGTACATGGCTGGCATCTTAGCCCATTGAGCCACAGGTGCCGAGCCAAAGCCTCACTTTCTATGTAGGCACTTTGTAGATCTATTTAAAATGACATACTCCAAAGACCTTCTTGTGATTTAATTTCTTGTTTTCTGTTTGATAGAAAATTACTGGTGGCCACAGCCTAGATCATTGTACTTGCTGTGTTACCTTCAGATGCCAAAGGTTTTCTTCCTTTAGTGAATTTTTAAAAATTTATCTCCAAAGCCCAATTATCCTGAACTATTTTCAATAGGCCTATAAAAACCCAGGGATTACTTCAGAAGTGAAGTGGTATCCTCCTTCTGGGGCCTCTGAAGTGGCCACATACCCAACATTAACACATGATTGGGAAGCAGAGAATCCACGCGACTGTGTTGGTCTAGAGATCATGGTCCCTTCATAGATTTAAAAAACAAACAAACCAATAAATAAATAAATAAATAAATAAATGCCTTTCTAGAAGCTCCTAAGTCATGATTTCTTCAAAGTCCGACAGCTGCTTCATCTGTTCAATTTGCATAGAATGCCTTCTGAGGAGCTTCTTTTTACTTCTCAAATCAACTCTCTTTGGTGAACTTGGAGCAACAGGAACCATTGATTTTAAACCACTAGCAAGTGGAGAGGAAGGTTTGCTGCTAGATCTGATATCCGGGATAGGTGGGTTCAGATTCACATTTAAAGGAGGAAGGAAGCCAGGTCGAGCATGAGAAAGACGGTCTAGGAGCAGAGTTCCAGAGCCTCGTCTCTCCAGAAGATGTGGTGGCCTTCGGCGTGCTGAGCTGGGTGATGTGCTGGACACAGTGTCCAGGGACTCCCGAGAGCCATGGAAAAGAGCCAAGTGGGAGCTGTTGAGCTTCTTTCTGTCTAAGGGTCCTTTGCCAGATTCTAGGGAAATGGAGTTGGGCGGGTCAGCCCCTGGCTGTAAATCTAAATCATAGAGGTCATTTTCCAGCTGTTTGAGGGATGCTGGCTCTTTGAGAGCAGAGGGTCCCAAGGGACCCGAGCCACCCTTCTCTTGGTCAGCAGGGAGAGTCCCTCTTCTGGCCAGACGTGGGTGAGGGCCCTGGCCTTTCTCATAGGCTGCCTTCCAGGATGCTGGTGCTGAAGAGGCTGGAATCTTCAGAACCTGCTCCATGACCGTGGGGAAGAGGGTAGGGTCTTTGCTATCGATACTGTTGGTTCTGGAGAGGGGCCTCCTCTTAGTGAAGGACACATCAGTGATGCTCTTGAGAACCTCTTTGTCTGTGTTGGGACTATGGGTCTCGTCCTGGCGTGCTGAGGCTGCCAGCACTGAGGGAGCGATCAGGCCCCAGGGCTCAGACTGGAGCCTCTTCAGTTGGGGCAGACGGGCCCTTTTGAGACCACTGACTTTCCTGGTGGGTGACCCGGGCTCATTAAGAGCCTTGGAGGCATTGCAACCACTTGGATGTCCTGTTTGGAGGCTGAAGAAGTCATCTTCCTTCTCACTGGATGGAAAGCCCAGGCCTGGAGCCTTCAGCTCAACATCAGAGGGGGATGCACACCGTGGAGGTGACTGCCTGTCTTCCACTTTGGGTGGTGGGGGGACATTAAGATACTGTTTGGTGGTTTTGGTTCCTGCAGATGATTTGTCTGTTGTTATAATAATCACCTCCTTCCCTTTGGCTTTACAGGCATCAAGGAGATGTTTTAAAGCATCCTTGTCATCCGCATTTATCGCATAAACCAGAGCTGAAGCCCCAGTGCGGTCCTCAAGGCTGGGGTCTGCTCCATTCTCTAGCAATAAGGAGACCACCTCGCCCCCTGCTCTTCTGATGCAAGCATGAATGAGCGCGGTCTTGCCAGACTTATCCTGGATGTTGGGGTCTGCCCTGTTGTCCAGCAGGTACTTCACCATCTTGGTCTTGCTAATGCTTTGCTGATCCACGTGTTTGGTGATGCATGCCACCATGAGGGCTGTTTCGCCTTTGTCATTGCTTTCATTGATATAAGCTCCCCCTTCCAGGAGCAGCCTGGTCAGCCGGAGCCTCCCTAGCCACACAGCCTTTAAAAGCGAGTTGCCATCAGTCCGCAGCTCCGTGTCATCATCCATCATACTGGCTCCACTTTAGACTCTCTGAGCCACAGCAGCAGTCAGACCTAGCAAGGGGAGAAGACAGGAAAATGTCATAAACTCTATAGGTGATCTGGACAGCATGGTTGTCACAGGGACTGAGGACAGTCATATCCCAGCCTGATTTCAAGTTATATCATCTTGGCCAAGTTGACTAACATCTCTGGCTTAATTTCTTCCTCTGTAATGTGTGTTGGGAGTGAGAGTAGTAACCTACTTCGTACAGTCATTGTGAAGATTGCATAAGGTACTCTGTGTCAATCACTTACCCACATGAAAAGCAGTGAACATAACACGTAGGGTATAGCAAATATTTTTCAATGCAAGATACTAAAGTGTTGACAGCACAATATTTATCACAAATGTTTCTACATTTCTACGTCCCTGTACAAAAGGGGAAGGCTCGGCAAGAGCAAGACTCCATATCTTCTAAAGATAGAAAAAGTAGCCAGCATTGCAGTGGGTACCTGTAGTCCCAGCTTCTCAGAAGGCTGAGGCAGAGGATCACTTGAGTCCAGGAGTTTGAGGTTGCTGTGAACTAGGCTGATGCCACGGCACTCTAGCGTGGACAGCAGAGTGAGACTGTCTCAAAAAAAAAGGTGCAGGGATTTGATCTGCCTTATTTCCTGCTGTGCCCTCAGCATTTAGCAGTGATTCCAACGTAATGAACAGGTTACCTGATAAATGTGATGCTGTGATTGGTGCTCATCAAAAAACTGGTAAGAAATATGCCAAATGGATAATGGGATTGGGAATGGTTTCATTTTCTTCTTTTTGCTGTATTCTCAAAATAAATATGCATCACTTGTACAATAGGGGGAAACGGGAAAAGAAAATGGAAAACCAAACCAACCGGGCTATTGTGTCCCAGGTTGCAGTCCTCACTTTCCGCGCAGATGTCAGAATCCCTACTCTCCTTGCTCAGAAGAGCTGCAATAAAGCCACGCTCTATCTTTCCTTCTCGTTGACCCGACAGGAGGCAGAGAAAGGAGAAGATTGTGCTTTTGTTCCCAAATAGTAGGAGCTCAAACCAAAGCTTTCTCAGCAGAGCTTTGTCAAATCCTCGTTTTCGGTTTGTTCTCTCCCTGTGTCAGTTCCTCAATTCCTGGACTCGGAACCTCCAACCTCTGTGTCACTTGAAAGGTCTTGCACAAATCAGGAGAGGGGGTGGGCCCAGCACTGATGTCCTGCCAGTCCACGGGCAGCACACTGGCCCGCCTCTCTGCCCGCACGGCCTTGCCGTGGCTAGACTTTTTGTGGGTCCAGGCTTCTGCTACGGGACGGCCTCCCTCCTCATCTGTTTCGTGTCATTCTTGCTCTTGTTCTACTACCCCGAACAGTTATTTGTTGATTTAAATTCTTCGATTAAATGGGGAGGCAAAAGTTTTTCTTGGTTGAATTTGTAAGATGGATGTATATCTTTTTAAAAATCTTAATGCATGAATAGACACTTGATATTAAAAAAGTCCAAACTGTCCAGAAGTATATAACAAGGAAGAGGGCTTTTCTCCTCACCCCTCACTCGTTCTTGAAGCCATCTGATTAACAGTTCAGTGTGCATCTTTCCGCTTCCGATCATTTTCTGCTTCTTCAAAGGCATTTTTGTGATAACACAGGTGTCTGATCTTGTTGTAATTGTGGTTATGTGTTTCTACTAGATTTTCTGCAAAACTACTACAATCTGAGGATACTGTGTTAATTTTTTGTTTGTTTGTTTTTTGAAACAGAGTCTGACTTTGTCCCCCTCAGTAGAGTGCCATGGAGTCACAGCTCACAGCAACCTCAAACTCTTGTGCTCAAGCGATTCTCTTATCTCAGCCTCCCAAGTAGCTGGGACTACAGGTGCCCTCCACAACACCGGGATATTTTTAGTGTTGGGGTCTTGCTCTTGCTGAGGCTGGTCTGGAACCTGGGAGCTTAGGCTATCCACTAACTCAGCCTCCCAGAGTACTAGGATTACAGGCGTGAGCTACCGCTCTCAGCCTGACATTGTGTTACATATATTGACAATTGATCTCTGTTTCTGTCCCTCTATTCCTTACTTCTTTCTCCTTCAATCTTTTATTGGGGTGAGAGACAGAGAGAGAGAATGAGAGAGACAGAGAGAGAGATGGCGTCTCTCTCTCTTCTTTCCCCTTCATTTTAATCATTATTATCTCCTCTGTGGCACCCCAAATGATTGTTGTGTTAAAGACCAATGCATCTGGCTCGGCGCCTGTGGCTCAATGGGCTAAGGCGCCAGCCACGTACACCTGAGTTCATGGGTTCGAATCCAGCCTGGACCTGCCAAACAACAATGGCGGCTGCAACCAAAAAATGGCCGGGCGTTGTGGCGGGCGCCTGTGGTCCCAGCTGCTTGGGAGGCAGAGGCAGGAGACTCGCTTGAGCCCAGGAATTGGAGGTTGCTGTGAGCTGTGGTGCCACGG
>CAUYON010196735.1:0-20770 GCA_963573935.1 Arctocebus calabarensis
AATAGTCGGGCACTAGGGAGGCTGAGGCAAGAGAATCGCTTAAGCCCAAGAGCTGGAGGTTGCTGTGAGCAGTGTGATGCCACAGCACTCTACCCAGGGCGATAAAGTGAGACTCTGTCTCTACCAAAAAAAAAAAAAAAAAAAAAAAAAAAAAGAAGGAAATTACCAAATTTTTGGAACAAAATGACAATCAAGACACGAATTATCGAACCTCTGGGATACTGCAAAGGCAGTCCTAAGAGGGAAATTTATAGCACTGCAAGAGAACGAAAACAGAGGAAGTTAATGGGACATCTCAAGCAACTGGAGAAGGGAGAACATTCCAACCACAAACCCAGCAGAAGAAAAGAAATAACCAAAATTAGAGCAGAATTAAATAAAATTGAAAATAAAAAATTATATGAGATCAACAAATCAAAAAGTTGGTTTTTTGACAAGGTCAATAAAATAGATAAACCTTGGCTAACCTAATCAGGAAAAAAAGAGTAAAATCTCTAATATTAGCAATCAGAAGTGGTAAAGACGAAATAACAACAGACCCCTCAGAAATTCAAAACATCCTTAACGAATATTACAAGAAACTTTACTCTCAGAAATATGAAAATCTCAAGGAAATTGACCAATACTTAGAAACACGCCACCTACCAAGACTTAGCCAGAATGCAGTGGAAATCTTGAACAGGCCTATATCAAGTTCTGAAATAGCATCAACTGTACAAAATCTCCCTAAAGAGAAAAGCCCGGGACCAGATGGCATCATGTCAGAATTCTTCCAAACCTTTGAAGAAGGACTAGTAGCTATATTACTAAACCTCTTCCAAAATATAGAAAAAGAAGGAATACTACCCAACACAGTCTATGAAGCAAATATCAACTTGATCCCTAAACCAGGGAAAGACTTAACAAGAAAAGAAAACTATAGACCAATATCACTAATGAATATTGATGCAAATATATTTAACAAGATAATAACAAACAAAATCCAACAACACATCAAGCAAATTATACACCATGACCAAGTGGGCTTTATCCCACGGTCTCAAGGCTGGTTCAATATATGTAAATTTATAAATGTAATCCAGCACATAAACAAATTAAAAAATAAAGACCATATGATTCTCTCAATTGATGCAGAAAAAGCTTTTGACAATATCCAGCATCCCTTCATGATCACAACACAAAAAAGTTGGTGTAGAAGGGACATTTCTTAAACTGATAGAGGCCATCTACAACAAACCCACAGCCAATATTGTACTGAATGGAGTTAAATTGAAACCATTTCCACTTAGATCAGGAACCAGGCAAGGTTGTCCATTGTCTCCATTGCTCTTCAACATTGTAATTGAAGTTTTAGCCATTGCAATCGGGGAAGAAAGGGCGATCAACATTATCCACAAAGGGCCAGCAGACATCAAACTTTCACTCTTCACAGATGACATGATTGTATATCTGGAAAACACCAGGGATTCTACTACAAAACTTTTAGAAGTGATCAAGGAATACAGCAGCATCTCAGGCTACAAAATCAACACACATAAATCTGTAGCCTTTATATATAAACAATAGCCAAGTTCAAAAACAGTCAAGGACTCTATTTTTTTCACAGTAGTGCCAAAGAAGATGAAATATTTGGGAGTTTACCTAACAAAGGATGTGAAAGTTCTCTATAAAGAGAACTATGAAACTTTAAGAAAAGAAATACCTGACAATGTTAACAAATGGAAAAATTTACCATGCTCATGGCTGGGAGGAATCAACATTGTTAAAATATCTATATTACCCAAAGCAATTTATAATTTTAATGCAATTCCTATCAAAGTTTTATTGTCATATTTTAAAGATCTCAAAAAAATAATACTTCATTTTATATGGAATCAGAAAAAACCTCGAATAGCCAAGACATTGCTCAGAAATAAAAACAAAGCAGGAAGAATCACACTATCAGACCTGAGACTCTACTATAAATCGAGAGTGATCAAAACAGCATGATATTGGCACAAAAAGAGAGAGGTAGACATTTGGAACAGAATAGAGAACAAAGAGATGAACCTAGCTACTTATCGTTACTTGATCTTTGAAAAGCTAATTAAAAACATTCAGTGGGGAAAAGACTCCATATTTAACAAATGGTGCTGGGTGAACTGGCTGGCAACCTGTAGAAGACTAAAACTGAACACACAATTCTCACTATTAACAAAGGTAGACTCTCACTGGATTAAAGATTTAAACTTAAGACATGAATTTATTAAAATATTAGAAGAAAGTGCAGGGGAAACTCTTGAAGGAATTGGCTGGCTTGGGTGAATACTTTATGAGGAGGACTCCCCAGGCAATTGAAGCAGTATCAAAAATACACTACTGGGACCTGATCAAACTAAAATGCTTCTGTACAGCTAAGAACATAGTAAGTATAGCAAGCAGACAGCCCTCAGAATGGGAGAAAATATTTGCAAGTTATACCTCTGACAAAGGTTTGATAACCAGAATACACAGAGAACTCCAACGTATTAGCAAGAAAAGAACAAGTGATCCCATCTCAGGGTGGGCAAAGGACTGGTAGAGAAACTTCTCCAAAGAAGACAGGCGCATGGCCTACAGACACATGAAAAAATGCTCACCATCCTTAATCATCAGAGAAATGCAAATCAAAGTACTCTGAGATATCAACTAACTCCAGTAAGATTAGCCCACATGACAAAAGCCCAAACCCAGAGATGTTGGCGTGGATGTGGAGAAAAGGGACCACTTCTACACTGCTGGTGGGAATGCACACTACTACATTCCTTTTGAAAGGATGTTTGGAAAGTACTTTAGAGATCTAAAAATAGACCTTCCATTCGACCCTATAATTCCTTTACTAGGTATATACCCAGAAGACCAAAAATCGCACTATAACAAAGACATCTGTACCAGAATGTTTATTGCAGCCTAATTCATAATTGCTAAGTCATGGAAGAAGCCCAAGTGCCCACCCACCCACAAATGGATTAATAAACTGTGGTACATGTACACCATGGAATATTATGCACCCTTAGAGAAAAAGATGGAGACTTTACCTCTTTCATGTTTAGATGGATGGAACTGGAGCACATTCTTCTTAGCAAAGTATCTCAAGAATGGAAGAAAAAATATCCAATGTACTCAGCCCTACTATGAAGCTAATTTAAAGGTTTGATATGAAGGCTATAACCCAACTATAGCACAAGAATATGGGAAGGGAGGGGAGGAGGAAGGTTCAGGTGGAGGGAGGGTAATTGGTGGGGCCATGCCTATGGTGCATCTTAGAGGGGTACAGGCAGAACTTACTAAATGCAGAATACAAATGTCTTCATATAATAACTAAGAAAATGTCACGAGGGCTATGTTGATCTGTTTCATGAAAACATTTCAGATTGTATATGAAACCAGCACTTTGTGCCCCTTGATTGCACTAGTGTATGCAGCTATGATTTAATAAAAAAAAAAAAAAAAAAAGGCTTACGGAGGCAATGAGAAAACACACCCAATTGACACCTGACTCCATAGAGGGTCAGATTATTTTAAAAAACAAATTTATCACTCAAGCAGCTTTAGACATTCAAAGAAAACTCCAGAAATTGGCTCTAGGCCCAGACCATAACCTGGAGAACCTTCTTAAAACAGCCACTATGGTCTTTTATAACCAAAACCTGGAGAGAAAGGAGGAAAAAGAGAGAAAGAAACAGAAAAGAATGACAGCTCTAGTAATGGCACTCCAACAAATGAGCAACTTTCAGGGGCAGAGGGAAACCAAAGGAACTAAAAACAAGTGCTTCCAATGTGGTCAGACTGGCCACTTCAGAAAAGACCCCCAGCAGCACCACTGGCTTGGCAAGCCACCTGGCCCCTGTCCAGAATGCAAGGGTGACCCCTAGAGGGTGGTCTGTCCCCAGAGGCAAAGACCTCCTAGGACAGTGATCCCATCGGAGCCCAAACTGGACTGAGGGTTCCTCGGACAAATTCTTATGGCTCCAGCTTGTGTCATCACCCCTCAAGAGCCCCAGGTCTGCCTTGTAGTAGAGTGTCAGGAGATAAAATTTCTTTTGGACCCTGGAGCAACCTTTTCTGTACTTCTCTCTAACCCTGGTCTTTTATCTCCCAAATCCATACCTATACACGGGGTGTCTGGATAGCTGGCTACCAATTTTTTCTCCCAGCCTTTAAGCTACAATTGGGATGACTTGCTGTTCTCTCATGCCTCCCTAATCATGCCTGAAAGTCCTGCTCCCCTTTTGGGGAGGGACATACTAACTAAAACAGGAACTTTTCCCTCCTGGAGATTTAGTCATGATCAAAACTCTCCCCTCTAATTCACCTTCCCTGACCCCAACTTGGGAAGTCCCCTTTCCTGTTATCTTGTCTCCTTCTACAGCTGTTAAAGTTATAGGAGTCGATTCATGCATACATCATTCACAAGTAAAATGCTGGAACCCTCCATCTTCTACGGAGGGAGAAAATGAAGACAGCCAACCACAGACCACCTACACTGTGAGCCAAAAGGAAGTTTGAAGCTATCATTTAGGAAACAGCAAGAAAAATCCTAATATGGTTTTCTTTTAGCATCACTGAACAAGTGCTTCTGACCCGACACTGTTCTACCTTTGCCTATTACTGATTATACTAATCAGATTTATGTTTTCCAGAAATGTCATCAAGCCACACGCAATAAAGATTGTTCTAGTTGATGAACCCCTGTGTCACTCTCCCTCCGGAGAAACTAACTGTCCCCTTCTATCATCACTGATTCAGCAGGAAGTAGTTAGCTCGAGTCTTGCCCTTTTTCCCTAACAGCAGTTAGAGTTTCTACTCTGAGAGGGAGAATTGGTGCAGGACATTTGGTGCCCTAGCCAGCTCAGCGGAGCTGGCGGACCTGCCGCCTCCTCCTTGGTGGTGTCTGTGCTGCGGCAGCCAGCTGAAGAACCAGCGGGCTGGATGACAGGCAAGGAGGGGGACCTCCAACCCCCACCGGAGGCTCCAATAGCCAAAAAGGCTGGACAACTGCTGAGTAGACACCTGTGCCTTGGTGTCTCCTTCACTTCACACTTAGGACTAAATGTGGAACCCCCATTCCCTATGCCTAGGTCAATTTCATGTGAATTTCCTAGGCCTCAATTCCATGAATGGACTGTGTCCGTTCATTGATGCATTCATTCACCTTGCCCTGGTGGAAGGGACTGTGTTCATTTGTTTCCTGGCCAAAGAAGCCATACACCTATATATACCCTGAGACTAAAAGCCTAAAGGGGGGGAAACGAGAAAAGACCAGGAGAGAAATGGAGAGAGCTTCTCTCTCCTCACTTGAGTTCTCTCTCTCTACCAGGAGCTTTAGTGTTTTCTGTATTCTTTTCTGTAAATAAATTCTGTGTTACTGCTAGAAAAAAAAAAAAAGAAAAAGAAAATGCCGTGAAGGCTATGTTAACAGTTTGATAAAAACATTTCAGATTGTATATAAAACCAGCACATTGTACCCCTTGATTGCACTAATGTACAGAGCTGTGATTTAATTAAAAAAAAAAAAAGAAAGAAAGAAAAATAATAAGATCAGAGCTGAAGGTAAGCAAGTATGGATAGATACTGGAACTCCTCTCAATTAAAACCCTCTGTTTCTTAAACAGTTTAGCACATTTAACTCTCTCTGATTATGCCAGACACCATGTTCCCCATTCTAATATTTTGAATAATAGAAAACAATTCATGAGAGTCTCTGAAAGCTTTTGCTCATCTTCCTAAAATTAGATAAGTTTTTTTAATTTTTCCTGTGACTCTAGAAATATTTTTTAAATAAGTTCATCAATTCTCATGTCCACTTTCATTCTCCCAGTATCTTTCATTTTATACCAACTTACTGCCTAATCTGACCAACATTCAGTTTTCACTCAGACACACATTGATTCAAAACTCTGTTCCATGCAGTGAAGAGTACTTTCACTGACATAATTTTCCCTCAAAAGTATTTTTCTCAGGGATTCCTTGTGCTAATGTCCCATTTCTTCATCTCAGCCTCAACCTTTCCAGTCTGGCCCTCACCTGGATTAATGTTTCCTGCCCTCTTCTTCACAAGGCTGTTCTCCTTTCCATAAATCAGTCCATGATAACAAGCAGGTCTGTACTAGGGTCTAGATCTGTGGTCCTCAACCCCTGGACAGCAAGGGGTGAGCAGAGCAAAACTTCATCTGTATTTACAGCCGTTCCCCCACTGGGGCATCCCTGCCTGTGCCCTGCCTCCTGTCACATCAGCAGGGACATTAGATTCTCATAGGAAGGTGAACCCTGCTGTAAACTTTGAGTGCGAGGGATCTCTGTTACAGGCTCCTTATGAGAATCCAATGCTGATGATCTGAGGTGGAGCTGGAATGCCCTTGAATCATTCTGAAACCATCTTCCCCACACTTGTCCATGGAAAAATTGTCTTCCATGAAACTGGTCCCTGTTGCCAAAAAAATTGGGGACTGTTGGAGGTTACTTAGACCTAGAGCAACTAGCTATAGCTATGGAATGACATATGATATAACACAACACAGTGGCCAAGAATACTTTAATTTATACTTTGGCATCATCTCTGGGAAAGTTGCTTAACCTTCTGTATGTCAGTTTCTGGACTACAGAGGCAGCAGTAATGCCCATCTCCAATAGCTATGCAGATTAAGTAAGATAACACTGGAGGTGTTATGCTCTTGGCCTGCCACAATTATAATAAATTTAATATATTTTACACTTGTAGGTCCCATTCATTAATGTCATGCAGATTCAAGGCATGTCATTTGCAACAACTAAAGTTCCTTGTCTAGAGGAAAGCAAGGGGGAAAAAATGTCAATGTATTCATATTCAGTTTCTTTAGAAGGTTTGTAATATACCTGAACTTCAGAAATTAAATTTGAGGTTGGGCAAGGAGGCTCAGGCCTATAATCCCAGCACTCTGGGAGGCCAAGGTAGATAGATTGCTTGAGTTCAGGAGTTCAAGTTTAGCCTGAGCAAGAGCAAAAAAGACCCTGTCTCTATGAAAAATAAAAAAACTAGCTCAGCATCATGGTGGGCTACTTGGGAGACTGACTACTCCCAGCTTCTTGGGAGACTGAGGCAGGAGGATGGTTTGAGCCTAAGAGTTTGAGGTTCCTGTGAGCTATGATGCCATAGCACTCTACCCAGGGAAACAGACTGAGACTCTGTTTCAGAAAAAAGAAAGAAAGAAAGAAATCAGATTTGAGAATTTAGGCCATTTCAGGCTAAAATTATTTTCTGAAGAAAATAACAATTGAGGAAAAGTAAATTTGAGAAAGGCATACAATGCTTTCTATTCAAATTCTACTCCTAAATCTTTCTTTTTCTAGTGTTCACTTAATAATTAAAAAAGACTTTAAAATATCCAAATATATAAGAACTAGGGATGAGAAGTCATGGAATTAAAAAGTTTGTGTTCAACATGAAAAGTACTTAATGATATTTCCTAATTTCATTTTCCAAGTTCTTCTATTTTCTAACCGCAAGGAAACAGAAGTACAAAATAAAAACAAACGAAAAAGCAAAAGAAAAATAATAAGAGGGATTGACAAATTTACCTGAGTTGTTTAGAAAAGTCTAGACAAGACCTAGCTTCAGGAATACCTGAAATTCAGGTACCTCTAATTTCCAGTGGGTTTCAGGGACATCCCTTCCGAATTCTCAGCATGCCGCCTTCCTGGTTAACTTTCTTTCCCTCACAGTCTCCTTCCAGAGGCAATGTGATTACCAGCAAACTTCAACTTTCAGTGAACAGACACACTTACCCAACCTAGTAACTTGTTTTTCCAGAGCACACAAGCTGCTATGTCTAAGTATTTAAGGATAAAGTAAATCTCTTGTGTTCTGTTAGTAAGGGGCTGTTTGTCTAAACAAGCCTTACAAAGACTGCAAGAAACCTAGTCCATAAAATATCACTCCTTAGATAAAATATATAGTATAATTACAAAAAAAAAAAAGAGGTCTTGCTAACCAAATTAGGGATAAGAAGACTAAACTTTTGGCTTGGCGCCTGTGGCTCAAGCAGCTAAGGTGCCAGCCACATACACCTGAGCTTGTGGGTTCGAATCCAGCCCGGGCTCACCAAACAACATTGACAGCTGCAACCAAAAAATAGCCAGGCCAACTTGTGGTGGGCGCCTGTAGTCCCAGCTACTTGGGAGGCAGAGGCAGGAGAATTGCTCGAGCCCAAGAGTTGGAGGTTGCTGTGAGCCATGATACTACTGCACTCTACCCAGGACGACAGCTTGAGGCTCTTTTTCAAAAAAAAGACTAAACTTTAAAAAATTATTCTAACTGAATATTTATCAGAATATTAAATAGGTAAACAATAAAACATGAATTTCCAAGAAGGAGCATTGTGCAGAATTACTCAAAATATTGGGCCCTGGAGTTATTTTTTCCAGAAATAATTATTAATATTAGTCTGTACAGTAGTGTCCCACAGAATATAGCCTGGGCCATAGAAAAACTAGTCCCAAACATTAAAAAAAAAATGTTATCTTACAGTAGGAATTCCACAGGACTGGAAGGAACAGGGAACCCCAGGGTGGCTGTTTGTTAGATATCACAGAATCGGTGCTTTCCCAGTGTCTAGGATATAGGCTGTGGAAATGTGGTTCTTTCAAAGTGTCATGATAAACAGATTGATCATACTTAATTTGTTTTGAAACTCTGAGCTATAAAGTAATGTAATTTTAAGATACTCACAATTTTATCATGCACTTAAAATAGACAGATTGACTTGATCTAAAATAAGTTTCAAATATTTATGCAAAGGAGTACATTGGCATGTATTAAAATATATGATATTGATATTTGCAATATATATGAGACACAAATGAAAACTAACTATGAAGAAATATTTCCAAAACATACAGATATAAATGAGAAGTATAACAGGAAGAATTGACACGCGTTGAATACAACTGTGAACTCCTTACTCAATTACCTCTTCACAATAAAATAACTCCATGATTTCATTATGAAAGTAACCATATGGAAACGACCAGTCAGCTGATTCTTAATATATTTTGAAATTTCTGGGAAGCTTAGTTAATCAGTGGCATGATTTTCAAATTACTCTTATAGCTGACTGGTCAAACCCCATGAGGTTAGAAAGACATTTTGGCACCAGTTTACTTTTAGGTAAATGAAATTGTTATATTATTTAAATCTCTATACAGAACATGAAATGTTAAAATAAACTAAATGTCACCACATCATTCAAATGTCTGAATTATTTAAACTACATTCATGTATGGTTTGTCTTAATACCAGTATCTCTAGAAGTGTATCACTATTTTTTTTATTCAGGGCATTTATCATAAAATCTAGTTTTGGCCTCAGACGTCAACTTTTTTTATCCTTTTAGTCTTGTAGGCATGTTCCTTTCGTTGACCATAGAACATGCCTCTATGTCAAACTGCTTATCTGTTTTTACATGATTTTGCACTGATCAATTAGTTAATATTTAAAGGTACTATATAATGCATATATTAGGAAACTTCTGAACAAATCCTATTGATTGAACAACTCTAACATTTACCTTCATAGACAACAAACTTGCCTTAGCTACCAAGCAATGTAGAAATACAGAATCTTTTCTTTTTTTTTTTTTTCCAACAGAGTTTTACTCTATCATCCTGGGTAGAGAGCCCTAGTGCCATCATAGCTCACAGCAACCTCAAACTCTTGGGCTGAAGTGATCCTGCTTTAGCCTCCCGAGCAGGTGCCTGCCAGCATGCCTGGTGGATTTTTCACTTTTAGTAGAGACAGGGCCTCACTCTTGCTCAAACTGGTCTTGAATACCTAAACTCAAGCCATCCCCCTCCTTTGGCCTCCCAGAGTGCTGGGATTATAGGCATGAGCCACCATTCCCCGCCAACACTACAAAATCTTTTAAGTTTAGCTTTAGTATAGTAGATGAAATCTGAGAAGGTTTTAAACACTACAAATTTTACCACTATTTAATATTTTATGGGCAGGCTTGTGTCATAAAATGAAGTGAAATTATACCTTGAAAAAGCAGTTGTCGAGGTACGTTTAGCTGATCATGTATGTTTTGACTAGAATGTGACAGTAAATACAGACTTTTGCTGTGTAAAGGCTCAATATTGGAAATTGATTAAGGGCATAGAGTACAGCCTAACTGCCTTGCCTAAAACTGTTCCATGCCTCAGTTTCTGCATCTGAAAAATGAGAGTAATCATTTTCTTACTCATAGGATTGTTACGAAGAATATATTAGTGAGTTTTTTTGATACTTGAGTTTTACTCTTTCACCCTGAGTTGACTGCCATGGCACCATAAGCTCACAGCTACCTCAGATTCTTCGGCTCAAGTGACCTTCCTGCCTCAGCCTCCTGAGTAGCTGGGACTATAGGCACAGGGTACCACACCAGGCTACTTTTACTATTTTCAGTAGAGATGGGGTCTTGCTCTTGCTCAGGCTGGTCTCCAGCTCCAAAGCTCAAGGAATGCACCCACCTCAGCCTCCTAGAGTGCTGGGATTACAGGCATGAGCCACAGCACCTGGGCATGAGGACTAAATGTTGTTTTAAATACTCAGAAAAAATCCATCTTAAATTCCATTTGCCTTTCAAAGGAGACTCTCAAAGCATTGTGGCATAAGATTTATCTTCCTCCTCCTCAAAAAAATCTGGAGCTATTTCTACTTTTGAAAATATGTCCAGACATAGGAGCTAATTATTCAGAGGTTCTGTTTTTGTATTAATGTATGTTCATTTTTCCAATCAATCTTTCTCCTCAGATTAAACTAACCTTCCCTCTTTCTTTCTATCTAATCTTCTTCCGAGGACATCTGTTCTAATTCTTCTTCGTGGTTGTTTTCAGTATAGCAAGTTGATAGTTTGGGATTTCTTATAAAGAAATAAAAGAGAAAAGTTTGGTTCTCATATTTCAAATTATTAATAAATGTGTATCTTTACTGTTGCTATAAGTTGAAGTTGAAACTTCAGTAAAGACTTAGAGTAGGTTTTAAAATAAACAGAACAACTTTCCAGTCAACAATACTGTCTGTAGCAAGAGGAGGTGTTGTTGGAATTGAATGTGTGTAATGGTTGGTTGCGGTAAGATTGGACACTATAGAAAATTCTTACTTGTTTAAGGTATTTGATTAGCGTGTCAACATTTTTCTTTCATCTGTCCTATGTTTCTCCTAAGGGAGGCAGTGAATTCCAATGTAAAGTGCTTTAGATAAAAAATAGGGCAAACTATATTCTATAGCTTAGGATTGTTTTGAACAGCACCACAACTGACTGGCTGTGGGTAAATATGTTGGTGATTATAACAATTTAAATTTTACATGAAAATATAAAAACAAATAAAAGACATAGTAAAGTGGAATGCCAAAGAGAGAGAGAGAGTACAGGAAAGACTGGGAAGAAGAAAAAAAAAATTTCTTTCTTATGATTAAGTAACATCTATGGAAGTTTGCCCACCACCACAATATTAAATTTATTTGGTTAAATATATTATCTTAAAACTGTTCAAAACAATCCTAAAAGGGACTTTTTTTTTCTTTTTTTGAGGCAGGGTCTCATTCTGTCAGCCAGGCTAGAGTGCTGTGGTATCAGAGCTCACAGTGACCTCAGACTCCTGGGCTGAAGTGATCCTCCTGCCTCAGCCTCTCCAGTAGGTGGGGCTACAGGCACCCGCCATCACCATGCCCAGCTGGTTTTTCTATTTTTAGTGGAGATGGGGTCTCACTCTTACTCAGGCTAGTCTTGAACTCCTGGGCTCCAAGGATGTTCCTACCTTAGCCTCCTCCTAAAAGTTTCTTAAGTGATTTATTTTATACAATATAGCATACATTCTCTATGTCATACCATTATTATGAAAATAACATCACATAAAAACCCTTTTCTATCTTAAATCGTTAACTAATGAATGAAATATTTGCCACGACTTTGTAATGTAAAACCTTACAAGTTAGATTCCCTTTTAATCATATGGCTTGAAATTATGTTTTTAAAAAGTAAAGATGAAATAAAAGCACTAATATGAGTTTAAGACATGGTCAGGTTGTTTATTTTTTTAATAAGAGAAAATGGTAGAAAGATGATCAATGATTGCAAGGATTAATTCGTTTTTATAAGCAGCTACTTTTTATCACAAGTAGGAATATGAAACTAAAGTTGATATCTAGTTTTTTTAAATTTTAAATTATAGGTACATAATAGCTGTGTGTGTGTGTGTGTTTGTTTTGAGACAGAGCCTCACCTTGTCCCCTGGGTAGAGTGCCCTGGCATCAAAGCTCACAGCAACTTCAAACTCCTGGGCTTAAGTGATCCTCTTGTCTCAGACTCCTGAGTAGCTGGACTACAAGCACCTGCTACTATGCCTGGCTAGTTTTTCTATTTTTTGTGGAGACAGAGTCTTGCTCTTGCTCAGGCTGGTCTTAAACTCCTGACCTGGAGCGATCCTCCCGTCTCAGCCTCCCAGAGTGTTGGTGTCACAGGTGTGATGCCCCAGTGCCCAGACTGCTACATATTTCATAGAGTGATGCAAGCATACAGTATGAATTAATCAAATCACCTCAGGAATTTAACATGTCTTTGTGTTAGGACCCTAACAGTAAGCTAGCCCCTTATAATCAAGCCCTACGCCAAAACAATAAGCAAACAACTGTATAAAAGTCTTCTCTACCAACATAGGAAAGCAAGCTGCTATTGTCAACTAATTATGATATGTGTCACGCGTCACTAGTTTTGAACGACAAAGGTAAAATCCTAACAGCAACTTTTATTTTATATTTACAGAGAGATGCTATTTGCCTTCCATTATTTATATCCCTAATTTTCACAGGAAATACCAAATATATGCTATTTATACCCGAAGCTATAAATTTAGACCCAACCCCTTGTGTGACTCCACTGTAACCTACTTACGATGCCCCCTGCCCCAGACTGGTATTGGCTTTGCTCCCTCAATCTAATTAATGTTTCCGGTAGATGCCGAACAGCTATCTTTAACAGACCGTATATTACCTTCCTCTTTTCCCTGGGACTTCTCATTTATTCTGAAAACAAAATCCAGACACGAAACTACTTGTAGTTTTGCTTACTTTCCAGCCTTATTTCTAATTCCCCCCTTTGTAGTTTAAGTTTTCGATCCCCTAGTGTGTTCAGGCTCCCCGACCTCACGGAGACCTTTCCGGGTTAGGCCTTATTCTTGCCTTCTCCTTGCCCGAACACTGCCCTGGGAGTCTTCCTGGGCTAACCCTTTCCAGCTGCTGCCCCACAGGTGGTCTGCTCCTTGCCCTCTCTCCTCAGGGAAGATGTGGCGGCTCCCTCGCCTGTATCCTCAGACTCTGGAGTGCGGTCCTCCCAGGGAGTCTGTAGTGGGTTTTTTTGTTTGTTTTGTTTTTCTGAGACAGAGTTTTACTCTGTCATTCTGGGTACAGTGCCATGGTGTCATAGCTCCAGCAACCTCAAACTCCTGGGCTGAAGCCATCCTTCTGCCTCAGCCTCCTGAGTAGCTAGGATTACAGGTACCTGCCACCACGCCCCACTACTTTTTCTACTTTGAGTAGAGAAAAGGTCTCGCTCTTGTTCAGGCTGTTCTCAAACTCCTGAGCCCAAGTGGTTTTCCTGCCTTGACAAAATTGTGGGGCTTACAGGTATGAGTCATCATGCCCTGCCTCTATATTTTTTATTGTAATTCCTGGCTTTTCTTTAATCTTCTCAAGGTTATTAGTTTTATTTTGATGACAAATGACTCATCTGCGCATTCTTACATTTCTATCATAAGATCAGTTCCTGGTATATAACATGCTATATCTAGTGAACCATATCTATTTTATAAATCATTAAAAACTGGAATATAAAATATATATCATCATATCTATACATATTGATATCAGGGAAAGAACACTAGCTCCTTGTTAGTACATTAAGGATTCTAAAATCTGTACCTATCCTGTGCTTGAAAAGCGTTTCTTTATTTTCTAAACAGATTTGCAAACTGATATATTTTCCTTCTACAATATTTCCTTTGTGGGCATGGTGGGTAATAAGAACATTGAATATATGTATTTATTTCTTCACTAGGACACTCAAATATTTTATTACTGTAAACTCAAATCATGTTTCCATTTCTGATAGCATTTGGGGGAATTATGTATAATTCCACCCAATATATATAATCAATATGACATAAATAATAATGATTTATGTTTCATCAAGGATTAGAGTGCAAAGAATGTGTCAATAGATAATCCTCCTTAATGTACATGAATCGTAATAAGATCCTTATGTGTGCAATATTAACCTCGTTTTATGAACAAAGACTTGGGCTCCGAGGAGGCCGCCTGGGGTGAGACTGATGGATGAACAGGTGTCTCACCTCAAAATCAGGTCGGCAGTTTCAGGGGCCAGTGCTTGTGAATTCCATGGCATCGGCACATAAAACCATTTCAGTGAGACGTCTACCCATATTGATTCAAATAAAGCTGGCATACACGTGAGTGGTTTCCTTATTCATAACCTCCAAGGCTCAGGCCTGAGAGTGAGCTATCAGAAGAGGATATTTCACAAGTGTATTGGGTAATAGCCCCAGACTCTACTTTGAACCTCATTTAATGAAAAAAAATTGACTACCTTCAAGCTGGTTCCATTGGCGTTCCTAAGTGTCAGTAATTAGCTCCATAGCAGCAGACACAACCATTGAAAATTTTCAAACTTGGGCCCGGATGTGATGCGCAAGCCTGTAATCTCAGCAAGCCGAGGCAGGTGGATTGCTTGACTTCTCAAGTTGGAGGCCAGCCTGAGCAAGAGCGAGACCCCGTCTCTAAGAAGAGTTGGACGTTGTGGTGAGTGCCTGTCGAACCAGCCTCTTGGGAGGATCGATGGAGTCCAAGGGTTTGAGGTTGTTGCGAGCTATGACTCTATGGCACTCTACCTAGGGTGACAAAGTGAGACTCTGTCTCAAAAAAGAAATTCTTTTTCAAACTTTTATAAAAAATATGTTATTTTTCAGATTTATAATTTATTTGCATTGGGTTTATTTCCATTCCAAACCCTCAATTGTTTGAAACACGTCCATAAATATAGAAAATTTTCATAAGGTGTTATGCTTTCATAAACTTTTTCTGTTCAGATAGAAATTTAATAATTTCGATTTTTCTGAGGTTCTAAATTTTATTTTATTTTTTATTTTCATGTTTTTCGAAGTTTTCTTAATAACCTGATAAGGTTCTGAATTTTTACACAACACATATGTATGTATTATATATACACTTACACATGTGTACGTATTAGCTTAAATAGAAAAGCGAGAGCAAACACTTCACTTCCATTTGGCTAACTACTTACTTTGTAAGGAACATTAGGGAGATATATTTTGTATGATTTCCAGTTGTTCAGTAGCAGCATGAGGTCAGTGCACTTATAGTTGGTAATTAGATAGAAGGTTCAAAAGCATATTACCCAAATATCACATTTTCCATTTTTAATTAAATTATAGTTGCAGACACGGCAGGTATAGCCACCCAAATTAAGTTACATGGTTCTCTATATGTAATTTTGTTATTATCTTGGCTTTAATCCTTCATAATAAAGGATAACGTGGTCTACAATAGTATATTTATATGTATAGGAATATATTTTTTTTCCTATTTTTGTCTCACTTTCTCTATCTCAAAAAATAACCCAATTATAGCACAAGAATATGGGGAAAAGGGCAAAGGAAGGGTGGGGATGGGGGAGGATGGGGAGAGGGAGGGTAATTGGTGGGACCACATACAGTGCATCTTAGCGGGTACAGGTGAAACTTACTAAATGCAGAATATAAATGTCTGAACACAATAACTAACAAAATGCCATGAAAGCTATGTTAACCAGCTTGATAAAAATATTTCAGATTGTATATGAAACCAGCACATTGTACCCCATGGTTTCATTAATATACATAGCTAAGATTTAATTAAAAAAATTATCCTAAATAAAAGAATAATAGAGGCTCCTACAGTGGATGGCATGATTTAAAAACACATCTCTCTTTCAGACAGTGTTTCCCAGAATACAGGATTGAGATCATTTGCCTCAAAATCAAGTAGGGAAGCTGGGCACTGTGCCCAGTGGTTAGAGCACTGGCCTTGCAAACCAGGGTGACAAATTCCAGCCTCACCTGGGGCTGATTTAAAAAAAAAAATCATGTGGGGAATTTGTTATATATCAGTCTTGACTGTATCACAAATCTGAATCATTATCTCTGGACACCAAGTATTATATTTTTACCCAAATCCTCGGTAAAACTCAAGAACTAGTGCTATAACTTACCAATAGTAACTAATCTATGCAAAACTTTCCATGTCTCTCAGAGAAAGTGCACTAGCTATATTAAGTTTCTAGAGAGCTAAGGAGATAAATAGGGATAAATTGATAGTGTTTTGCTTGGCAGAGCAAGAAACCGAAGCTTGGACATTCTGGGTTTTATTTATACAGCACTAATGTTTAACTTGCACAAAATAATTAATTGCTTAACTGAAAAGAACAATGTCAGATGAACAGGCCACTAGAAAAGGAAGACTTAGTTTAATGAACATAGAACTTCAGCAAAAGGTTTACTTAACCACACTAAGCCTGTGTCCTCATCTTTGAAACAGAGCTAAGACTACCTACTTCATAGAATCTCTCTCTCTCTCCCCCCGACTCTCAGAGTTTTCCTTGTAATACATGTGTATGGGTAGACATGTATGTTAACATTTTCTCAATTAATTGCAGTAGGAGTAAAACATTAGTGACCAATATTTTTCTGGGAGTGAAAAATACAAACATTTATAAGGCAGCTTATTAAAGAAAACAATCTATATTTTTCTTTAAAAAATGTAATATTTAATCATTCTATCATTTCATTAATTATTTATTTGCTCTTATTTGTCTTAAATAAGAAAACAAATTACTGCCACACAAATAATATTTGGGCCTTTGAAACATTAACATTTTTCATGAAAGTTTATTTTGGCTTTATTTCATTGACATTTAAAGCTTAATTATACAATATATCTTTTTATATTATAATCCATATTAATATGTTTTTTCTCACAAGAAACTTCACCATTAAAGTGAGCCAAAGAATATCGTTTTAACAAGAAATATTTCTCAAACAGTTTAAATTTGGAAGCCATGATTTTCATCTTGCCATTTTTCTCTTTTGTTAGGAGAAATAAGAAGAATTATATATGAAGAAGAGCATACTCTTCTCACCTCTTCACTATTTTCTTTGTTTTTTCATTCTAGACTGAGAAAAATTGACATACAACTTTAACTGCCCAGCCCTAATCTATTGATTTTCTCACATTGGTCCCATACGGCCGACAGAGTACCACACAGGCGGGGGGGAAACAGAGTCCCTGGTGGAGTACGCTATATAGAATGCCGTGCTGCAGAAATTAAGTATTGAATTACATACAGAAACTAAAAGGTAAAATGCTGCTGCCGAATCTTGAAGTTTTCCAATTCTCAATCTTAAAGACTCTTGTCTTCTCTGTTTTTTCAGTATTTTATTTAAACCTGATGAGTTTCAAACCTATGTGGCCCAATCCCTGTATGGAGTAGAAACTGAAGTTCAGTATAGCTCCCCTACTTTGCTTTTTATTGTGTGGCCAGTCCCAGAGTTACAAACATTGGACTTGCATTTCATTTGCATTACTAAGCCCCTGAGTTACAGATATCTGACAGTCATGCAACTTGCACTTAGCAGTGGAAGTTTTTACAGGTAATAGGTAAATGTACCTGTTCCAACTTACACACAGACTCAACAGCAAACATACAGAACCTACCTCATTCATAACCCTGGGACGACTGCCTGTGTGTTGAATTGAAAGGACTTGCTCAGTGGAAGGGGGGTGGGGCATTATTTGGTTTCCTTAAACCCAAACTTCAGAGATCTTCCTCAGACATTGTTTCCTTTACCTTGAACTCCACCTCATCTGAATGATTTCAAAACGATTGACCGTTCTTCTTAGAACTCTCTTGCTTTCCTTCTCATCCTGCAACAAAAAGCCCACCAAAGAAGAGCCAATGGGGGGACGCAGTGGCTCATGCCTGTAATCCAGCACTGTGGGAGGCAGAGGGGGAGGGATCCCTTGAACTCAAGAGTTCAAGACCAGCCAGAGCAAGAGCCCTGTCTCTACTAAAAATAGAAAAACTAGGTGGGGGTGGATGCTCGTAGTCCCAGCCCCTTGGGAGGCTGAGGCAGCAGGATCATTCAGAAAAGTGACGGAAGTTGTGGCTGAGAGAACATTGCTCTCCTCTGGTTTTCCTTACTCCCTCCCACGTCTGTAAAGATGTTCTGTTTAGCCCCTCAGCCATGTCCTTCCAGAATCTGTAAACCACAAACCATGCTTAGCAAAAACACGTCCACAGCCCGGGCTTATTCTCGGCAGCACGGCTGTCCTTTTGACTTGGTAATTTCTATTTTCCCAGCTCTTTAATACAAATGACTATAATAGCTGCTCAGACCTTCTTGCTTTTAGCAGGAGAGTAGGTCTGGATTATTTAGTTCAAAATTAATAGAAGTTTCAAAAATGGATTTTTCTCTCTCGACTTCTTTGTTGAAGTAACTTTAATAGGACCCAGTGCTGTTAGCATCTCGTTCACGATCATTACAGGCAGCACTTGCTAAGTGCATCTAAATCCTCACACTTAATATCCTGAATTCCCCTTGCCCCTTTCCATAGGTAAAAGCTCATAATTTAGTTTAAAAAAAGAAAAAGAAAGGAAGAATACAGATTATATTCTCCTGTCTGGCACTATTAGGGTTAGGAAATTTCTCTTTAAAAATGGAGGAAAATGCATTTGTTTCCAAATTCCTGTGCTTTTAACCTTTGCACTAATGCTTTTACAAAAAGCAAAGGCTAATGATTGATTAACGGTTTATAATAAGTTGGAATATTTTAAAGAAAAAAGTGCACAGAATGAGAGAATAGAATGGTTTTTCTACTTAGAAATGCATTTTTGTTGAAAAAAGGAAACTGAGTCTTTTCTAAAGCAGGTGCATTTATAGTGTTGTTGGTGGTGGCTCACATCTGTAATCCCAGCTGGTGGATCACTCGAGCTCAGGAGTTTGAGACCAGCCTGAGCAAGAGCGAGACCCCATCTCTATCAAACATAAAAACTAGCCGGGCCTGGTGGCAGGTGCCTGTAGTCCCAGCTACTCAGGAGGCTGAGGCAGGTGGATCATTTGAGCCCAGGAATTTGAGGTTGCTGTGAGCTATGAAGCGAAAGCACTCTACTCATGGTAACAGAGTGAGATCTGTCTCAAAAGAAAAAAAAGTCAGCGTTTCTTATGATGAGACATAATCATGATAAGTTTAGAAACACTGTATTATGTGGATTTGAGGGTACAAAATAGGAATTTTAGACCAGAATTTTTTTTTAATAATGAACATTGCGTACTAGGTATGTGGTATGTTAAAAATAGATGTGTAAGACTATTTCATGTTGTTTTTATAGAATGTTTCAGGTTGAAATTGGCATTTGTGTTTAAAAGTGGCTGAATCACAAACATTGAGGCCTGGAAAAGATCTGAGAAGTGCTATGCATTAGATTTCCTCACTGCTACTCTACCAGCCTGTGGATGTTTGCCGCCTCCCGGGAGGAATGAAGTTTGCTTCCTGACCACACGTGGTGGGTGGGGTTGCAAGAACCACACGGAGTTTGGGAAATGTAGATTGATGCTTACTTTGCTGGGGCTGAGCATAGACCTGCCAGCACCGCACCTTGAATGTCACCTGTATACGCCTCCTGGTCCGGGGCAACACTGAAGTTAGCCTGCCCACACCCCCCACAGCAGAGAGAGGAGAGGTGTCCTGCCATCAGCTGGGGGATCTTTGTAAAGCCAGAGGATGGGGTTAGGGTGTGTAAACATGTGAGTTGTTAATATTTTCACCCAACTCACCAGTCATATGCGCCACCACACACAGGGGATTAAGAGACTGAGGCAAGGGCTGGAGACCACTGTGTGGGGGGGAAGAGCTCCGTCACTGAGATTATACTGTTACCCTCAACAATCCACACGGATGCTTCTGATGACAATGATGGTCAGTTTTATGGTGTCATTGAACTCCCAACCAAGAGGGCTCTGCCCTTTCCGCTAAATCCTGTGACACTTAAACCCACGCCCCACAGCCCGTGGGTTCTCTCCCAAGTCATAGCAGTCCTTCCATCTTCACGCTGGAGAAGCCGTGGGCCCCTGTGATCGCATCCTACCACCAGCGCCTCCCTCTCCTTTGACACGGACTTTCCCTTCGTTTGTTCTTTGTTTTCTGGTTGTCTCCTTCGTCTAGATTTTGTGAACCTACTCTCCTTGAGGATATAGACCTGTGTTTTTCAACCTTTCTTATCTCACAGCACACTTGAACCTGTAGTTAAACTTTGTGGCACACTTAAATGATATTGATCCAAAAAAAGGAAGAAAAGGTCTGGCAGCGTGATCCCTCCTGTTTTGCTTTTATTTGTAAGTAGTGTCTTGGCTATTTGAGGTTTTTTCTGATTCCAAATAAAACGAAGCATTATTTTTTCAAGGTCTTTAAAATATGACAATGGAGCTTTAATAGGCATTGCATTAAAATTGTATATTGCTTTGGGATGTATGGACATTTTAACAATATTGATTCTTCCCAACCATGAGCATGGTATGTTTTTCCATTTGTTAACATTTTCAGCGATTTCTTTTCTTAGAGTTTCATAGTTCTCTT
The DNA here is from genome assembly GCA_963573935.1 of Arctocebus calabarensis. Taxonomy (NCBI): domain Eukaryota; kingdom Metazoa; phylum Chordata; class Mammalia; order Primates; family Lorisidae; genus Arctocebus; species Arctocebus calabarensis. Next base: position 20,738 of record CAUYON010196735.1, read on the forward strand.
TATAGAGATCTTTCACTTCCTTTGTTAGGTAGA
>CAUYON010196738.1:0-10109 GCA_963573935.1 Arctocebus calabarensis
AAGCAACTGAATAAGAAAAGTAAACAGAGGCTCGGGTGTGCGTATTCCCTGTAACGTCATTCATTCCACAGGCTTTGTTGAGAGCCTTCCAGGGTCAGGCATTGGTCCAGATGCCAGCTGGCAGTCCAGTCTCAAATGAACATGGATGGATAGGGGTTTTTAATTTTATGTTCACTGGTTAGTTTACCGATCAACATCATTGTTTTCTACTAAGACATTCACAAATAAATTTTAGATAAATGTTAAAGACTATTTCGAGTTCTCAGGCTTTACAGAGTTTGTGGCAACACTTTCATATTGGGTGGAGGTGGAGGAGATGGGGGGGCAGTAACCGATTCAACCATTAGTTTGCCTTTTGTTTTTTCTTTTGGCCGGGGTTGAGTTTGAACCCAGCACCTCTGGTATACGGGGCCGGCGCCCTACTCGTTTGAGCCACAGGCGCCGCCCTAGTTTGCCTTTTCTGTCACTCAGTTCATCAGTCAAGTGAAAAAGCACGTATTGACTACCTGCTCTAAACCAGGCTGTGCTAGGCTTGGGAGGTATGAAGTTGAGTAAGAAACCATCCCTGCTTTCAGGAAGCTCCCAGGTGAGCGTCAGACGCCTTGTCAGACCATTAAAATCAACACGCAGTGTCAGAGGCCTCCGTGTGGCTTTAGAAAAGCTCAAAGAAAGATGCCTAACCCAACTGGTGTGTAATTAGGAGAGGGTGATAAACAGGAGTCAGCTCCCCAAACAAGTGACGTGGAGCTGGCTCAGAGGCGCAACAGGAGAAGCTGACGTCACAGGCATATCACCTGTGTTAGTTCAACGCCTTGCTGCTGCCACCTTGAACTTAATAATTTCTCAAGTCGGGGCCCTGCAATTTTATTTTACACCAAGGCCTGCAATTATGTACCCGCTCCTGAAGCAGTGAGGACGGGCCACAGGAAGCCTCCCGGGTGGGGGAAGCCGAGCACAGGTGCCAGGCTGCAGAACGCTGGCGTGGGACTTACGGCGGGAGTGCCTGCGTTTCAGTGACTCTCGGCTTCATCTTAGGCCACATTTTCTCAGGTTGTATTTCGTTCTCCACACTTAATCTTCTTGCTAAGTAGAACTAAAAACTTTGGACTTACCTAGAAGATAAACACAAGCCATAAGGTACTGAGAGAAGACAGCTGACCGACTAGAGCCCACAGGGCCAGCAGTCACCACTGGTGAGTTTCCTGGATTTTCTTTCTGCATCGTAACTACAGGCTGAATTGTGTCCCTTCCGGAATTCCTATGTCAAAATCTTAACCCCCTGTGTCTCAGAATGGCATGTTATGTGTAAAGAGGCCATTGCAGATGTAATTCATTTCCAAGACTGGGGTCAAGGGGCCCCCCAGGCCAATCGGACTGCTGTCCTTATAAAGGGAGAAATTTAGACCGAGATGCACACAGGGAGAATACAGCGGGAAGATGAAGGCAGAGATCAGGGAGAGGCTTCCACAAGGCAAAGAACAGCAAACCAGCAGAAGCCAGGAGAGGCCTGCAACAGGCTCTCCTTCCAGCTCTCAGAAAGAGCCAGCCGGCCAACACCTTGATTTCAAACGTTGGGCCTCCAGAACCGTGAGAAAATCAATTTCTATTGTTTAAGCCACCCAATTTGTAGTACTTTGTTACAGCAGCCCTAGGAAATTAATGCGTTCATGTATCTCAGACCTGCAGCTAAAAAGCTGGCCATAGATGCAGACAAAAACGGCACAGTGGCTCAGCCTGTGATCCTAGCACTTTGAGAGGCTGAGGCAGTAGAAAGTTTGAAGCCTGGAGCTGAACACCAACCTAAGCAATGACGTAGCAAAGACTTGTCTTTACTTAAAAAAAAAGCCTCCTTGCTTATCTTGCTCAGCAAGGTCTAGGAAAGGAATAACCTAGTGAGACAGAAAACCTTTAGACCAGAATCACTCAGGCTTGGTGCAGCGGCTCACTCCTGTACTCTTAGTACTTTGGAGGCCAAGGCAGGAGGCTCACTGGAGCTCAGGAGTTTGAAACCAGCCTGAGCAAGAACAAGACCTCATCTGTACTAAAAATTGAAAAAGTAGCCGGGCGTCGATGTGGGTGCCTGTCGTCCTAGGTACTTGGGAGGCTGAGGCAGGAGGATTGCTTGAACCCAGAAGTTTGAGTTTGCTGTGAGCTAAGCTGATGCCACTGCACCCTAGCCTGGGACAAGAGAGTAAGACTCTGTCTCAAAAATACAAAACAACAACAAACAAAACCCTAAAGTCAAAACTACCTTATGATCCAACATTTGTAGTCCTTAGCATTTTTCCCAGAAAAGCAAAGACCTGTGTTCACACACACACACATACCCTACCCTACATGTGTAAGCTCATAGCAACTATATCCACTGATGGCCCCAAATTAGAAATACCACAGATATCCTTAATGGATGTACCATGGAATACTACTCTGTGATAGAAAAGGCAAAAAACTATTGACTCATGCAAAATCTGGAGGACTCCCCAAGAAATTATGCCAAACAGAAAAAAGGTCAATCACAAAAGGTCAGTCTGTGCCCTTCCATCTGTATGACATTCTTGGAATGACAGGAGCTGGGGGTGGGGGGCAAGAGGGCAGCAGGTGTGGCTACAGAGGGGACCCGCGCAGGTCTCGTGGGGACCTGCCCTATATCGTGGCTGCATCAATGTCCAAATGCTTGTTGTGCTAGATAATGTACTGTAGGTTTGAAGAAGTGAATATTGAGGGGAACTAGGTAAAAGATACATAGGCTCTCTGTATTATTCCCTACAACGGCATGTGAATCTTCCGTTATCTCAACATAAAATGTTTAATTTTAAAAAATAATCATTCTGAGCTATCCGTTCAAAACGAGGTGGCTGGATTTGGCCCGCAGGCTGTAGTCTAGAGAGTTTAGTGCAAACGCCAAGAAACAAGTGTACGTCCATTAAACAGTATTCATCGTAGATGCCAAAACTACAGAGACGTAAACACAGAGTTCTTACAGTGTGTGTTTAGCCATTGGTTCTTATAATTACTGCAGTGGTTTTCTAGAGGGCCCAGTGTCCATTCCCAATTGTAATTTGAAGGGGCTAAGAACAGTGGGTATGGAACCTCCTTGGGATTCAGAATCTTCAATATCCTCTTCCTCTTGCTGCTTTAATGTTGGCACTATAAGTTCATCTTCTGTGGTTGTGATTCTATATTTCTTTTTTTTTTTTTTGAGACAGAGTCTCACTTTATCGCCCTCAGTAGAGCGCTGTGGCATCACAGCTCACAGCAACCTCCAACTCCTGAGCTTAGGCAAGTCTCTTGCCTCAGCCTCCCAAGCAGCTGGGACTACAGGCGCCCACCACAATGTCCAGCTATTTTTTTTTTTTTGATGTTGCTGTTGCAGTTTGTCTGGGGCCAGGTTTGAACCTGCCACCCTTGGTATATGGGGCTGGCGCCCTACTCACTGAGCCAGAGGCACCGCCCAATGCTTCCGTATTTCTAAATCCAGGATTTTCAATGTATCATGGAAGCTGGTGTTTGTTTTATTCAAATCTATTGTGGGCCATGCAAATATGACTGACAGCTATTTGAACAGTTTTCTTTGAATTGCACATATTGGTTGTAACTTTCTCAGCCTTCTATTCACAATCTGTTTTGTCCACTGGGCTGCAGAAAAATAACTGTATTTAAAACATCTCGGGGCTAGGTGCAGTAGGTCTCACCGTAATCCCAGCACTTTGGAAGACTGAGGTGAGAGAATCACTTGAGGCCAGGAGTTTGAAACCAGCCTGAGCAATATAGTGAGATTCTATCCCTACCCAAAGAAAGAAAAGAAGGAAATGAAAAGGAAAGGAAAAAGGAAAAGGGAGAGGGAAAGGGAAAAAGGAAAGGGGAAAAGCAAGGGAAACAGGAAAAGGAAGAAGGGGAAGGAAGGAAGGAAAGAAAGAAAAGAAAAAAGGAAAGGAAAGGAAAGGAAAGACTTAAAAGTTAGCTGGACACAGTGGCACATGCCTGTAGTCCTAAGCTACTCAGAGAGTCTGACGCGAGAGGATGATGAGAGCCCAGGAGGTTAAGGCCGCACTGAACTCTAATCACGCCACTGCACTTCCTGGGCGATTGAACAAAACCCTACAGCTAAAAAAATTTTTTAATCGATATTTACATTCATAACTCAGAAATTTTACTTTGATGATTAAATTCATATCAGGAAAATTTACTTCACTCCAACACAGCAATCATTACCCAGTCTTTCAGTATGGACCTGTTTCCTTTGCTGTTTAATGTTTATTTTGGCTTCTGTGTTTTTAAAAATGTAACATTGTAATGTGATTCTTAGCTATCTGCTGTATTTAAAGGTGAGACACTAAAAATCTCTGCGTCTGGGGTAGGATTGGTGGAGTTTACTGACCCAGGACCTTACTGTGTAGGCTAAACCAAATAGGTCATGTCTCTGGGTAGTCCTTAAAATTAGTGCCCCTTTGTGGGGCGGGGGGGAGTGTATTAAATTTCCCAGAGAAGATGTGTCTACTTTTCTGTCTGAAGGACTTAATCCTCCTTGCACATTCTGGGGGCCAGGTATGGAGAAAAAGCTGAGGATCTCAGCTTTGGGTTTGTTTATCATTTACGCCCTATATTTTTAGTACGACACCTCTTCCTTGAACGCCCCCTGACGCCCTTGGCCAAGAGACTCTGTTTTACCTTCTCCTGAATCTTCTGCTTTCTGCCAGTGCTGGGGAGAGTCTGGGATTCTAACAAGTTCTTAGACCAGTGATTTTCAACGAGAAAGATCCTTAACAAAATCGCCTGTAATCCCAGCACTGTGGGAAGCTGAGGAGGGAGAATTGCTTGAGCTCAGGAGTTTGAGACTCCCCCGAGCAAGAGTGAGACCCCAAGTCATGAGAAAAATGAAAAAACCCAGCCTGGGATCCCAGCGGCTTCTGGAGGCAGAGGCAGCGGGATGCCCACAGCCCAGTCTGAGGGTGCCGTGAGCTACCACGCCCACTGCACCCTGCTCAGGGCATAGGGCAGGAGGACTCTGTCTCAACAACAACAAAAACGGTCTAAGCATGGCTCGGCGCCTGTGACTCAACGGGCTAAGGCACCAGCCATGAACACCTGAGCAGGCGGGTTCGAATCCAGCCTGGGCCCGCCAAACAATGACAGCTGCAAGCAAAAAATGGCCCGGCGTTGTGGTGGGCACCTGTAGTCCCAGCTACTTGGGAGGTGGAGGCAGGAGACTCGTTTGAGCCCAGGAATTGGAGGTTGCTGTGAGCTGTGATGCCATGGCACTCTATCCACGGTGACAGCTTGAGGCTCTGTCTCAAAAAAAGAAAGTCCTAAGCACAGTATGTGCTTTTTTTACTGTTTTTTATCAACATGATTTAAGTATTTCATGGAAGTTTAACCATAGATTTAAGTGAGCTCTGAGAGAAAAAAGGTTGAAAAACAGTGTCTCGTGCTGAGCTTCTTTCTGCAGCTCTGCCTTCTCTGTCACTTGCAGAAGAACCTGTTTGTATCAAGTCCTGGGCTTTAGGAGAACCTGCAGTGAGAGCTGGGCTGAGTATTTGGTGCTCCAGCTCCAATTCACTGTTCTCAATCCGCTCCACGCCTTCCACCTTCCAAAATGTTGTTGCCTCACCTCTGCTCCCTTTCTCTTCAACCTAGAGATTGATAGTTTTTTCCTTTACTTTAGTGCTGTTTGTGCATTAGGAAGGAGCGCGCATTCATGCCTACCATCGTTGCTGAGTTGATGCATTTCACCTCATGGTCGCTACTTCCTTCCAGGCCACGTGTCCCTTGGCTGTCTGCATGATGGGAATGGGAATTGGGAATTCTTTGTATTAATCTATTCTGCTTGACATTTTGTAAAGTTGACAAATTACCTACCTATGCACTTACATATAAAGCAAAGGATTTAGAGCCTGTTAATTTTTAAAAGCTTTGCCGATTTGGGAGAATAGTATATTCTATTGTTATTTGAACAGAAAAAACTGAGAGTTGTGCTTTTTTCCCTGTGTGCTGACAAGTATTTTTCTTTTGTGAATTATCTCTTCTTTTGGTTATGCAAAAATATGTATTGGTCACCTCTTTTAGTTCCTGGGAAAACAGAGTTACCAAGACAGACAAGTTCACGTCTCATCTCATGGAGCTCATGAGTAAGCAAGCTTTAAATAAGTAAACAAGTCATTTTTGCAAATGTTTCTAAAACTTGAAAAAATACATAGCCTCTGTTTTTAGGAAAAGAAAATGGTATGTATTATCATATATTTTATTGAGTGTTCTAAACTCTTACCTTTTATTCACTTTCTCTGTCATAGGCTAAGAAAGGTAAACTAAAGTCTCCATTTACTGGTGGCGCCTGTGGCTCAGAGGAGTTGGGTGCTGACCCCATATACTGGGGGTGGTGGGTTCAAACCTGGCCTGGCCAACAAAAAAAAAAAAAACATTTAAAGTCTCCATTTACTAATAAATTTCTGTCGCTCCTTGTACTTCCTATAATTTCCATTAAGAAAAATTTAATCTTGTACATATTCATGATTTTTAGATCTTTTTTTTTTTTTTGAGACAGAGCCTCAAGCTGTCACCCTGGATAGAGTGCTGTAGCATCACAGCTCACAGCAACCTCCAATTCCTGGGCTCAAGCAAGTCTCCCGCCTTTGCCTCCCAAGTAGCTGGGAATACAGGTGCCCGCCACAACACCCAGCCATTGTTTGGTTGCAGCCATCATTGTTGTTTGGCAGACCCGGGCTGGATTCGAACCCACCAGCTCAGGTGTACGTGGCTGGAGCCTTAGCCCATTGAGCCACAGGCGCCGAGCCGATTTTTAGCTCTTCATTATGAATTATATCCTCTATAATGATAATGTGCCCTGTCTGTTATGCTTTCTGCTCCCATACAGCTTTAATAGTAACATGTTGACCACTGCTTCCTTTTTGTTTTCCTGACAATTTCATTTTTATGTTTACAGACATATTTAAAGCTATGAATTCCCCCAAGCTCTCCTTTAAGGGTATTTTTTTCTAAATGAGTCACAAATATACTTTGCCCATCCTTTTATTTTCAACTGTTTTTAATAACTTAAAGTTGTTGTGTTTTTTTTGTTTGTTTGTTTTTTTAACGATGTCTCACTCTGTAGCCCAGGCTGGAATGCATTGGCATCATCATAGCTCACAACAACCTCAAATTCCTGACCTCAAGCAATCCTCTGGCCTCAGCCTCCCAAGCAGCTGGTACTACCGGCATGCGCCACCATGCCTGGCTAATTTTCCTAATTTTTTGTAGGGATGGAGTCTCACTATGTTGCTCAAGTGGGTGTCCAACTCCTGGCCTCAAATGATCCTTCTCCTCACCCTTCCCAAGTGTTAGAATTATAGGTATAAGTCACTGTTCCCAGCCTTTTTCTTTTTACCATATTGTTTTACATGAGATGTGTACTGGATTATCCTTTATCATCCAACTCAAGTCTTTTTCAGTACATGCAGGTCATTCACACTTACATTTATGATATGACAGCTATGTTTGGTCTTGTTTCTGTCATCATTATCTTACATTATACTATTTTCATCAGTGGTTCAAAATACTTTTCAATATATAGCGCGTTTCCTTCCCTCGTGTGTGTGTTGCTCATTTTGTCTTAGCTGCTCCTAAAGGTTACCTTCATTTTTGGTTTTCTAAGTTGACAAAGAAAAACTGTATCTAAGTGTCAATTATATGTTGTTTTGAAATATGTATACATTGTGGAATGGCTAAATGGAGCCAATTTCATAGGCATTATTTCACATAGTTGTCATTTTCCTTGTGGTAAGAACACTTAAAATCTTTTAGCAATTTTCAAAAACACTTGATTAACTGCAGTCATCGTGTAATACAGTAGGTCTCTTGAACTTATTCCTCCTAAATAACTGAAATTCTGTATCCTTGACTGACCCCAACCCTGGGTAACCACCATTCCACACTCTACCTCCACCAGTTCAACCTTTCAGAGTCTTCGTGTCAGTGAGATCACACAGGATTTGTCTTTCTTAGCCTGGTCTGTTTCACTTAACACGGCTTCCAGGGTTCGTCCGCACAGCCACACATGACAGAATTTCCCATTTTTTTATGGCTGAATAGTATTTTGTTGTGTATACATGCTACATTTTCTTACCCATTTCTTCACTGATGGACATGTAGGCTGATTCCTTATCACGGATTGTGAACAGTGATGCAGTGAACAGTCAGGGTACAGGTAAGATATTTCTTCAACACACATTTCATTTCTCTGGGTAAACATCCAGTAGTGGGATTGCTACTATCGTACAGTAGTTCTATTTTTAATTCCTGGAGGAACCTTCACACTACCTTCCATAACAGCCGCACTAACTTCCATCCCTCCCAACCGTATGCAAGTGTCCCATTTTCTCCACATCCTTTTCAGCACTTATCTTTTTGATAACAACCATTCTAACGGGTAGAAGGTAGTATCATATTGTGGTTTTAATTTGCATTTCTCTGATGATTATTTTTTCATCACCTGTGGGCATTTGTGTATCTTCTCTTCAGAAAGGTCTATTTCAGATCCTTTGTCCATTTCTTAATTGGGCTGTTTTCTTGCTTTTGGGTTGAGCTATTTATATATTTTAGGTATTAATCCTTACCAGATATATGTCTGCAAATATTTTTTCCCATTCCGTAAGTTATCTTCACTCTTGATTGTTTCCTTGGCTATAGAGAAGCTTTTCTGTTTGATGTAATCCCATTTATCTGTTTTTACTTTTGTTGACTTTCTGGGGTCATAGCCAAAAAAATCACTGCCCAGACCAATATAATGGAATTTCTCCCTATGTTTTCTTCTAACATGTTTATTAATCAATTTTCTGTTTCTTTAGCTTCTACCTACTAACATTATATATAAGAAATGACAAAATAATAGTTTGCTTTTACTTCCTCATAGATATCTTTCCTCCACCCAATTAGGTAATTATATTATTTCTACTTATTCTTTAAGTACTTTGAAGTACCCTTATACTTCAAAATATATCATTAGCTTTAAATAATTTTATATCCTAACAATAAGAGAGCAAGAAATCAGAATAGATATACCACCTTTTACTATGCACCTTCCTTTCTCACTTCCACCTTGTTACAGCATTTCTGAAACCGTAATTTCCACAGCTGATTTTGTCCTAATCCTATAGCAAATTCTTTGGCTGTAGCTCTTCATTTACCTCTTGTTTGGACTCTATCCTCTTAGTTTCTTCATAAAATGCTTATGAGAAATATAGTCCCTAATTCTTCCACATTTAGAAATGTTTATTACCCTTATACCTGTTATTATAAAAGATACATTCCTCTGCTAGAATGTATACTACATAAAGACAGGAAAATTTTTTCTCACTGGTATATCAAGAGCAGTACCTAGTACCTAGCTGTTGCAATGTAAATATTTGTTAAATGAGCAATATACAAAGGAAATATACAAGAGCTTTTGGGTCACTTTCCTCCTGAGAATTTTGTAGGCATTGCTCTTTGAGAGTTAAATCCAAGAAGTTTGGGACCTGACTTCCACAAACACCACGAACAACTTATTTTTGATTTTCAGCAATTGGAGTCTGAGATATCTAAGTGTGGTTGTGTTTACCTTTAGAGCTTCTTGAATCTGTGAATTTATCTTTTTCATCAAATTTGAAAATTATGCCAGTTTTTATTAATGTTCCATGTCAAAAAAATGTATAATCTCCATCAAAAGGATCTATTTTTACCTATCAGATCAATCCTTTACTAATTTTATTATTTAGGTTTCCTACATCTTTGTTCCTTTTCACTGATGATGCATCAACTTTTTAAAGGGATATCTTAAAAACTCCAACTAACGGCTCGGTGCCTGTGGCTCAACAGGCTAAGGCGCCAGCCACGTACACCTGAGCTGGCGGGTTCGAATCCAGTTCGAATCCAGCCCGGGCCCACCAAACAACAATGACGGCTGCAACCAAAAAAAAAATGGCCGGGCGTTGTGGCAGGGCGCCTGTAGTCCCAGCTACTTGGGAGGCGGAAGCAGGAGACTCGCTTGAGCCCAGGAATTGGAGGTTGCTGTGAGCTGTGATGCCATAGCACTCTATCCAAGTTGACAGCTTGAGGCTCTGTCTCAAAAAAAAAAAAAA
>CAUYON010196742.1:0-36275 GCA_963573935.1 Arctocebus calabarensis
TGTAGTCCCAGCTACTAGGGCGGCTGAGGCAAGAGAATCGCTTAAGCCCAAGAGCTGGAGGTTGCTGTGAGCAGTGTGACGCCACGGCACTCTACCCAGGGCGATAAAGTGAGACTCTGTCTCTACAAAAAAAAAAAAATATCTGTCTCCTCCATCAGATTATCCATCTCCGCACCGCCAGTATCTAACCTAGGCTTGGCATATGTTGGTGCCAATAACAGGTATCTGCTGACCGTAGTTAGGTAACAATGCCTTGTACATTTGAACATTGCTAAGAGAGTGGATTTGAAGTTTTCTCCCCACAAATACATGACAAGTGTAGGAGAGAATGCCTATGTTAATTATCTTGATTCAGCCATTCTGCCACGTTAACATATTTCAAAACACGGCGTTGTACCCCATAAATATGTACAATTTTATTTGTCAATTAAAAAAATGCAAAGGAAAACACTGGCTAAATAAATAATAAATAAAAATTAGGGGTGAAAAGTAATGTCTTAAAACATTCAAATAGGAAAAGGAAAAATGTCCAGAAAGACACCAAAAGGTTAACAATTTCTTTTTGGTGAGAGAGTGGTAGGAATGACTGAGGATTTCTTTATCCTCGGTTATACTTATGTGCATTTTCTAGTATTTTCTCAATAAACATCTGTCATGTGTGTATTAAAAACCAAACACTGCAGAGAAGCATCCTTTTTGTTTGTTTGTTTTGCAGTTTTTGGCTGGGGCCGGGTTTGAACCCGCCACCTCCGGCACATGGGCTGGCACCCTGCTCCTTTGAGCCACAGGCACCGCCTGTTTGTTTTGAGACAGAGTTTCACTCTGTTGCCCAGGGTAGAGTACCATAGCATCACAGCCACAGCTCACAGCAACCTCAAACTCTTGGGCTCAAGTGATCCTCTTGTCCCAGTCTCCTGAGTAGCTGGGACTACAGGCACCTGTCACACACCTGGCTAGTTTTTCTATTTTTAGTAGAGACAGGGACTCACTCTTGCTCAAGCTGCTCTTGAACTCCTGAGCTCAAGCAATCCACCTGCCTTGGCCTCTCAAAGTGCTAGGATTACAGGTGTGAGCCGCTGCACCGGCCATAGAGAGGTATCCTTTCCAGACAGGTACTCACAGCAAGACGCTACTGACTAAAAAGCTCTCTGAAGCAGGGCTTGTGTCTATCTTGCTCGCTGCAGTGTCCCTAACGATGGGCACATTCTAGGTGCTCCATAAATATTTGTTGACTGACCGGACGATGATCCCGGGGGCCAGAGTTGGAGAAAGGGCTGGGGACAATGGCAGGAAGGAGACTGCTCCCTTGCTGGGTGAAAGACACAGTCAGCAGAAGAGGAGGAGTCAGGGTTCTTTCACAGGTAGAATGATCAGGACTCAGAGAGACGGGACTCCTCTTCCCTGGGCACCTGGACAGATTGCCAAGTAGGGAATGAGGCAGGGAGAGCACAGCAGCGGGACAAAGAAAATGAGTGGGCCCCAGGACTTCTACGTGCAAGGTAGAAGAAACTCATGGGGCAGCGGGAATAGAGGACCCGGAATTCAGAAATCTGAAAGGACAGATTTAGGGCTTGTCTTCTCCCAAGTGGATCACACCGCCTCACTCCCGCTCCCAGTTTGGAAAGCCCAAGAAGTTGGCAGCTGTGGCTCTCTTCAGAGCTCTTAGAGTAGAGGGGGAAGATTCCCTGAGACACGATGCAAACCAGGCCCAGGGATGAGACAGAACCCGGCAAGAACTGGACTAACCCTCTGGATGGAACTGAAATAGCCAAGAATTACATGCACTGAGTCTGAGTCCAACCTGGAGTTTAAGAAAACAAACACACAAGAGCTCGAAGAGAGGCAGATGGAGCTGGAATCAGGCCGTTCTGTTCAGCAAGAGGCCCTTGGCTTGCACCGACTGAGTCGTTCTTCAGCTTATGCCTAGACTGAAACCACTTCTCATTCCAGGCGCGTCCTTGCTCTGCAATGGGCCTGTGAGTCACTGGGAAAAGAGAATTCAATTAACAAAGATTCAGTCAGACTCCAGCTGTGACCCAAAGGTGGGGTGCGCCTGTGCCTTGGGGTAGGCCCTCCCCCAGGCAGCCAGGGCGGCCATGCACCGTTCATTCCTGCTGCTGGCCACTGTGTCTGGTTCTCACCGCCATCGCCATCGGAGCACCCTGGCTGCCTCCAAGTTCTTATATCAAAATGTAAATGTGCCCTCCATGGCAACACTTCCCAGTGGCCAAGCACTTGTTGCAAATTTGTTTTTCAGTTCCCCTTTTTCCTGGATGGTTAGCTAGAATCAGGACGTTAGGACAAAGAGGCTTTAATGCGGGAAGGAGAGGACAGCAGCTGTTGCATAATTTAGTGTGATGCAGGGGAAGGGGAGCATCTTGAAGGCTGAGGGCATGTGTGGGGATGGAGCATAGCACGGGAGGGGCCTGGACAAAGTGGGGCTGTCCTGCTCAGATGTGTGGAGAAGGACGCCAAAGGACCCAGGGAGCTGCTGCTGTGAGAAGCTCACACCCTCCACACTCCGCGCACCTGCACACACTGTTCTCTGGATCCCTAAGCTCCATGTTTGTTCTCCAACGGCATGGAAAAACTCTTGCAGGCAAGGCCTTTCTTTATACTTCTGTGTCCTTCAAATCTCTTGGCACCGCCCTGAACACATATTCCGTGCTCAATGCATGCCCACGGTTAGCTCAGGGAGAAAAGCCCAGCTAGAAGTCAAACATTCACCAGCATACCGATTACCTTCAACAGGCTTTGCAAACCACTGTGGCATGTGGAAACAGTGAAGAGCTCCGCAAACAGCTGCAGTCTCAATGAACATCTGCCTCATTCCCTACTTGGCACTCTGCCCAGTTGCCCAGGTAAGACAAATCCTGAGTGTCACTCATCCTATCTGTGAAAAGACCCAACCGCCTTCTCTTCTGTTGACTGTGAAGTGCCCTGGTCTGTCTTTCATCCAAGCAAGGCTCTGGAAACACCTGCTAGTTTTGCAAACAGCTGTGTATTTTACAACATTTAGAATTTTAAATGATAATTTAGAAATTTTAAGACAATTATACACTAGAAGGTCTGCAAATAGGGGAGGACTCTGCAAACAACTGCAGGATTTGTGAACAGTGTTTTTTTTTTGCAGAAACCGACAAGCTCTGTAATCACCTGGAGTTTTCAAGCAACTGGAGGTTCTGAAAATAGCCATAGACTTTACAGACAGTGTTGATAAAAATATACTACAGGTCCAAATCTCAGAACACCATTAGAGTTTTTCCTTTTCTTTTTTTTGAGACAGAGTCACAAGCTGTCACCCTGGGTAGAGTGCCATGGCATCACAGTTCACAGCAACCTCAAACTCTTGGGCTTAAGCCATTTTCTTGCTTCAGTCTCCCACGTAGCTAGAACTACAGGCGCCTGCCACAATGCCTGGCTATTTTTTGGTTGTAGCTGTCATTGTGTTTGGCAGGCCAGGGCTGGGTTTGAACCCTCCAACTCCGGTGTAAGTGGCTGGCGCCCTAGCCGCTGAGCTACAGGCGCCGAGCCTACGAGAGCTTTTGAAACTGATCATCACTTATTCTTTCCACAAGAAATAATATCTTAGGATAAAGATGGGAAGGGATGAAAGGAAGACAAATAGATTTGATAAAGAAGCTTAGGGGTCCTGACTTGGTTGAAAAAGTGTCAAATTGATTCAACAAACACTGATGGATCCAGGCAGACTGCGAAATGTACAGAGCCACGGTCCCTTGTTACTCATAGAAATTCAGACAGTTTTGGGGTTCTTTCTGAGAGGCACTGGGAATACTTGCACACAGCTTAGAGTTATTTCCTTCTGTGTTGTGATTACTGTGTATACATGGGTCATGCCCCTGGTTATCAAGTGGAGCAATAAAACCCACATAATCTACCTAATACTGCAACTAAAGGTGACTGACACCTCTGCTGAAGGTTGCTGGCAGCAGGGCTGGGACAATCTTCTCTGTGGGGACAGATACGCTCTAAGGGCAAAGAGTGAACCAGACCAGGGACGGGACTCCATGCATGGCACTTCCCTGAGAACATGATCCCCATACGCTCCTGTGTATCCTTGAGGACCCGAGAAGCGTGGGGATGGTGCTGCAGCATTTGCTCAATCAAAGTAGGCTTCCTGCAGGAGGAGATAAGCACAACACACCAGCTGGGCAGCAGGTGGGGGGTGGGAGGAGAGGACAGCTGAGGCAGGAGGAAGGAGGAGTCCTGGGGAAATGTTGATGCCAGTGCACAGATTCTATCTGGTTGTGTGGCCTTGGAAAGATCATTTAGCTTCAGTGTCATTTTCTTTGGGTAATAGGTACAATAGAAGTACCTACCTCATAGGACTGATGTGAGGATTGACTTCATGTAATTAAAGTGCTTCATGATGGCATGAAGTTACCTCCACCTGTGTTAGTGAGACGGCGGTAATGGAGATTATAGTAGTAGGTTTCTAGAATTTCCACAGCAAAGTACCACAAACTAGGTGGCTTAAACCACAAAAATGTATTGTCTCACAGTTCCGGAGGCTACAAGTCCAAGATCAGGTGTTGGAGGGTTGATTCCGTCTGAGTCCTCTGAGGGAGAATCTGTTCTGCCTGTCTCCTGGCTTCTTATGACTTGCTGGTGATCTTTGGCTTGTAGACTGCTATGTCTAAATGTCCCCTCCAAAATTTATGTTGACACTTAATCCCCACTGTAGCCGTATTGAGAAACAGAGCCTTTAAGAGGTGATAGAATCATGAAGACTTTGCACTAACCCATTCATGTTTAATGAGCTAATGGGTTCTCATGAAGGGAAACTGGTGGCTTTATAAGAAGAGGAAGGAAGGTGTGTATGGTGGTGCGTGGATGTAGTGCTCCCAATTCTGGAGGTTAAGGTGAGAGGATTGCTTGAGCCCAGGAGTTCAAGATTGCAGACAGCTAGCATCATGCCACTATTCTCCAGTCTGGGCAACAGACTGAAACCCAGTGTCTAAAATAAATAGATAGATAAATAAATAAGAGGAAGAGAAGGGGTTCACCCAGCCCGTAGCCAGATGATGACCTGCACTGCCTTGGGACCCTGCAAAGAATCTCTAACTAGCAAGAGGATCTCACCAAAACCAGCCCCTTGACTTAGGCTTCTCATTCTCCATAACTGTGAGGAATAGATTCCTTTTTCCTTTTATAAATTACTCAGTTTCAGGCATTCTGTTATAAGCATGAAAAAGCAGGCTAAGACACAGAGCCAGCACCCCAATCTGTACTTGCAGGTTCACCTGGCATTCTCCCGGTTTGTTTCCCTCTGTGTCCAAAGTTCCCCTTTTTTACAAGGATACCTGTCATACTGAATTAGAGCTCACTCTCATGGCTTCATCTTCACTCAATTCTGCAAAGACCCCATTTTCAGATAAGATCACATTCTGAGGTGCTGGGAATTACGACTTCAGTGTCTTTTGGGGGACATGATTCAGCCCCTAACAGTGGTGATGAAGATGACAGTAATGGTGATGATGGTGATGGTTTTGGTAATGGTGGAGGAGAAGGGGAAGGAGGATATTCTTCAAGATGAAATTCCATGCTTCACTGTGAATTCTCATCTTTTCAAGGTAGAAGAGGACTTAGGGACCTAGAATATCACTTGGAATGCTCCCTTAACCGCGACCCTATTTCAGGGTGTTACTCTTCCTTTCCCTCCCCAGGTAGTGCTTCAGTGTTACCTCCTCAGAAAGGCCGTCCATCACCAGCCCATTCAAAGTAGTTTCTTTCATTCTTCTGCTTTACAGCCTCTATTCACTTCTTTCAGAGCCTTCTTCACAACTGCAATTATATATCGACTTGTTGGTTTACTGGTGCGATGTCTGGCCTTTCAATTAGACCTGGCCATGAGTGTAAGGGTCTTTCTGTTTTGCTCACCAAAGTATATCCAGCTGTTTGCACTGAGGGTAGCATGGAATAGAGGCTTAATACATGAGGGAGTTAATAAGAAAACAGGCTGGGCACAGTTGCTCATGCCTGCAATCCCAGGACTTTGCGAGGCCAAGGTGGGCAGATTGTCTGATTTGGACACCAGCCTGAGCAAGAGTGAGACCCCATCTCTGAAAATAGCCAAGCATTGTGGCGGGCGCCTGTAGTCCCAGCAACTTGGGAGGCTGAGGCAAGAGAATCTCTTGAGCCCAAGAGTTAGAGATTGCTGTGAGCTGTGATGCCAGGGCACTGTACTGAGGGTGACAAAGTGAGACTCTGTCTCAAAAAGGAAAACACATAGCACTGCAAGGGAACGGCGGTCCTCATGTCTTTGCTTTTCCTCGTCTCCGTGTGCCTGGTAGTCAGTTCCACGCATGTAGGGTTTGGAAAAAAGGCCTGTTCATTGTCTAGTGTCAGACCTTGCCTATTTTAGGCCTGAATAAATACTTCTAGCATGGAATTGTAGTCGACTTCACTCTTTCACTCTTCATGACTGGTGACTTTGGGCTTTGAATCTCTATTTCCTGTTCTGAGTCCACTCTCCCAATCTAAGGCAGAGGTCCACACGAAGCAGCGGTATCAGCAGGAAGGCAGGTGGCAAGTCGTTTCAGGCAGCACTGTACGGATATTCCCAAGGATCTGCACAAGCATAGCACCAGGCTGTGTCGTTTTATAAGTCTCTGTATAAACAGACAGCAGGGAGCCCTCAGCTGTGACAGATGATAAGGAATAAAGAGTCATAGAAACCACAGCCCCAGCTTTCATCCCAGCTGAGCCCGTGTTTGCTGTTTGCTCAGGTGTGGTGGCCCTTCCCTTGTCACAGCACAGATTGCATCACCTGTTGTCCTGGAGGAGAAGGGGTTAATCTAGGGGATGGAAAATAAATAAGCACACACTCCATGGCAACACTCCTCACACACCCAGCACATCCTCTCGGAGCAATGCCCTCATGCTTAGAGAACAAAGGACAACTGTCCCCTTCACTTTCTGTGAAGTTTGCCAGGCACTGGGAAATACGTGTTTATTATTTTTTTTTAATAATTTATTTTGAAATCATTTCAAATTTACAGAAGCATTGCAAGAATGTTGCAAGAACTCCCTTATCCCCTTCATCCACATTCTTGAACTTTCCACCACATTTGCTTTGTCACCCTCTCTTTTTATACGTGCCCACTCACTTCGTCTGAATTTGAGAGGCACACACGATGTCTGCCAATACAAGAGTAACTGCCCATGTAAAGTGCTTGACAGCTCTCCTGATTAGGGCACTGACACTGGCACACTTCACTTGTATCTCACCCCTCTCCTTTAATCCAGAACAATTTCTCAGTCTTTCCTTAGCCGTCCACAGCAGTTCAGGCCTGTTATTCTGTAGGACAGCCCTCACCTTCAGCTCATTTGAAGTTTCTCACGACCAGATTGGGGCCACGCACGCATTCTCGACAATAAATACCTACCGCAGCAGTGCTCCCACCTCCCTCCCTCAGTCAAGTCGGGGTCTGCCAGGCTGCTCCACCGTAAAGTCCCCCTCTCCCTTTTGTAAAAAAATAAATTTTTTTTTGGTAGATAATATGAGATTATGCCAATATGTTGTCCCTTATCAAACCTCTGCCCCCAGCTTTCACATTTGTTGACGATTCTTATCCGAATCAAATGCCACTGTGGTGGCTGCTGACAGTGATGCCTCTCTCTCTCTCTTTCCTTCCACTATCTACTGGTTGGCATTCTGCTATAAGGAAAACCTTCCTTTCTCTCCCAGTTGTTTGTTTGTTTATATCAAGATGGACATGTGAATTCCTATTTTATTTGATTGGTTGAAATCTGTTAATATTTATTTTAAGGTTTAACATGTCCCAGATTGGGCCAGCAAGACTCCCTTCAACCTGACTTATTGTGTCCTTTGACATGTCCTGGTCATTTTTTTGAGCATTTTCTTACTTTCTGGCACAATAAAATGTCCCAGGCTCATTTGTACTGTCCCCGCTTTAGTTCTGGAATATGGACCTCCAGTTCCTTTTAGTGGGAAGTAGTACTTAGGAATGAAGATCTGGGAGCCTGGGGGTGCTGTTGTTACTGGGGTGACATTACTCCCAGGCCTTCTCAAAAGATGGAGCTAGGATACATAAACACATACACATACAGTTCTCATGTTCGCAGTGGTTATGTTCTATAAAGTTGCCACAACAATGAACTGGCAAATTACCAAAACATTGCTCCTATGGCCAATACAAGGCTACGTTCCTGTGAGCCTCTGGTCACGGTATTTCCATCAAGCGACCTACAACTTCATTTTACCTTATTTAATGCACAAGTATACAATCGATTCACAATACTGAACTCACAGCCACTAGTCCTGTAATTCCTACTTGAACAAAGCTTATCTACCACGTGCATTTTCTCTGTAAGACACATCACGACTTTCTCATGCTAAGAAGCGTTAGACAGGCTGGACACGGTGGCTCACGCCTAGAATCCTAGCACTCTGAGAGTCTGAGGCAAGTGCATTGCTTGAGCTCATGAGTTCAAGACCAACCTGAGCAAAAGCAAGACCCAGTCTCTACTAAAAATAGAAAAACTGAGGCGAGAAGATTGCTTGAGCCTGAGTTGGAGGTTGCAGGGAGCTATGATGCCACAGCACTCTACCCAGGGTAACAGCTTGAGACTCTGTCTCAAAAAAAAAAAAAAAAAAAGAAGCACTATACAGCTCTGTAGCAGTGCACTTGAAGTCTTTAAACACCCAAATCACCACCCAAGAGCACAAAATGCAAAAAATGTGGCATCAAACAGACCACAAAAGTGCACTTGTGTACAGTCTGAGAATCAAAATGCAAAGGCCAAGTGCTGCCCAGTCAGCCTCAGGAGGGGGGACTGTGCATAATGGGCAACTCAGATTTATTATTATTTTTTATTTTTTATGTGCAGAATTGGGAAAGTGCCATGAGTACTGATTCGAGGGTTACAGATAAATTTTAGCAAGTAGACAAATTTACAAATACAGCCTCCATGAATAATGACGATCAACTGTATATACATACACATACATAATACAAACACCACACACAGACATCTACAGCTGTTTTAGTAACTATCTGTGTAAATATATATGTATTTTTTTCGATTCAGAGCCTCAATTTGTCGCTCTCGGTAGGGTGACGTGGCATTATAGCTCACAGCAACTTCAAACTCTTGGGCTGAGGTGATTCTCTTGCCTCATCCTTCCAAGCAGCTGGGACTACAGGTGCCCACTATAACACCCGGCTATTTTTAGAGACAGGGTCTTGAACCCATGAGGCAATCCACCCACCTCAGCCTCCCCAGTGCTAGGATTACAGGTGTGAGCCACTGCACCTGACCTGTGTAAGTATATTTTAAAATCGTGAGTTCATATCAATACTTCGGATTCTGATCCCAGACTTCTTTCCTGCTTTCCTCTTTTCCATGTTATTAAGCACTCTCCTGATGGTGGGGCTCCTGCTCGCCTCTGAACATGAACTTAATTGCTCCATCAGCTTGCCCTCCTCAGCCTGCAGCCTCTGGGCTGTGTCCTCCACAGTGCTCTGGGGGGGGGGGTGCACCTTCACTGCCTCATCCCTCAGCTGCCCACGGACCACTGTGCTGACCCTTCAGCTAGGAGATGGAGGGGAATCTCAGGCTCCCGATCATCTCACATTGGCCTTAGGTAGCCAGGGCAAGTATTTCTCACCCATTTTTCGGATGAGGCTGGGAGCTGTTGTGTCTCCTGCCTGTGGGCAGCAGCAATAACTCCAGGAACAGAGGGTGTAGACGGTGCTGTGTCTCAGAGCGGTCCAGTTTCCCAGTCCAGCCAGCACATTCGCATCCCTGGGGAGCATTTCAGGAAGACTAAAGCACAAGACTTGCCCCTAGGAGATGAGAAAGGGCTCTCTGGAGATGAGATGTCGGCGGTGTGCTGTTCGGAAGCTCCCTGGGGCATCTCATGTGTGGGGCTGAGAGTCCCTGTTACTGCGGATCAAGTTTCCTGTGCCTCCCGAGCGCTGTTCCATCTTAGCAGACCTCTACCCTCTGATGAGCCTCGGCTTAGACAACTATAAAATGGAATTAACAATACCCACTCCAAGTGTTATTTTCATACCCTGCCATCATTGACCTGAAGGTCCTCTCTCATCCACCAACCTCCTCATTCTCACGACTCTCTCCTCACCTTTCACCTGGCTCCCTTCTGGAATCTTATTCTCACTCACCCCCTGTCTTCATCACTCTGCTTTCTTCCCCCTTCCTCTTACGCTCACATTTTCCAGAACTTTACAAATGTCACCTCCTCCAAGAAGGGTTCCTAAATTGACTCAGCCCTCACTATCTCCTTCTCTGGAGCCACATTTCTTAAAACTTCTTTTTTTTTTTTTTTTTTTTTTTAGGGTGGTAAAATATGTATGCCATAAAATTTGCTATTTCTTTTTTTTGAGACAGTCTCACTTTGTCACTTTGTCATAGATAGAGTGCCATGGTGTCATAGCTCACCACAACCTCAAACTCTTGGGCGTAAGCAATCCTCTTGCCTCAGCCTCCCAAGTAGCTGGGACTACAGGTGCCCACCACAACACCTGGTTATTTTTAGAGATGAGGGTCTCACTCTTGTTCAGAGTCTCAAACTCCTGAGCTCAGGTGATCCACATGCCTCGGCCTCCCAGAGTGCTAGGATTACTGGCCTGAGCCATTGCACCTGGCCAAAAATTTGCTATTTTAATCTTATTTTTTTTTTTTTTTTTGTGGGGATGGGATCTCACTATGTTGCCCAGGCTGGTCTCAAACACCTGGCCTCAAGTAATCCTCCTGCCTTGGCTTCTCAAAGTGCTGAGATTACAGGCACAAGCCATTGTACTAGGCCACACTTTTAAATGTATAATTCAGTAATATCCAATATTCAATATTACATTTCATATGGTACAACCATCACCACTATATATTTCCAGAACTTTTCATCCACCCCCAGTAGAAATGCTGTGCCCATTAAGCAATAACTCTCATCCCTCTAGTAACCTCTAATCTACTTTCTGTCTCTATGAACTTGAGTATCCTAGATATTACATACGGGTGGAATCATACAGTATTTTTCCTTTCCTGTCTGGTTTCCTTTACTTAGCATAATATTTTTAAGGTTCATCCGCATTGTGGCACGCATCAGAACATGATTCCTTTTTATGACTGAATGATATTCCATCATGTTTATATCCCCTGTTGTGTTTATCCATTCATCGGTCTGTGGACACTTGGCTGTTGTGACTAACGCTGCCATGAACATCAGCAAGCAAGTATCTGTTTGAGTTTTTGCTTTAGGCAGTGTTTTTAAAGATAAAATCACAAATTGAGTTGTTATGTTCTTAGGTCATTTTTGTTTGAATTGGATTGCGGAGGCCAAAGACTGTCTTAAACTTGTCTCGCGCTCCTCCTTACTGTCCAACAGGTCTGGGTGATTGTTCAGTAAGTGCTTGCTGACTGAGAGCATTTGGAATGTGACATTTAGGCAGTGAGGGAGGTTGATGTGTTCATCACAGGTCATGTCCAGGGCCTCGTCTGACCAGCGGGTCCATTCCAGCCCTGTTGCTGGGTTGAGAGAGGCTGGAGGGTAGTGGAGCAAGACGATCTAAAGTCCCAGGGCTGGAACTTCTTCCCCCAATCTTGATTTGGCATTTATAAAAGAGGTATATTCTAGGTTTTAGTCAAGGCTTCTACCTCAGAGCATGAACTCCATTTACTCTGGTCTTAAATCGGCCATCTTCTCAATCCTCCTGCAGGCCCCCCGCCCCTCCCCGCCCCCCCATCAGCCTGGGTCACATCTCGGTACTCTCCTGCAGTGCCCCCGTTACCTCCTCTGGCTGCCTGCTACTTAGTCACCAAGGCTGAAGCCAGGGCAGCTCCTCTAGGAAGCCTCCCTGGATCCCATGGACTTTCTTTTTTTTTTTAGACAGAGCCTTACTCTGTTGTTCAAGCTGGAGTGCAGTGGCATCCTCATAGTTTATTGCACCTTTCAACTCCCAGACTCAAGAGGTCCTCTTGAGTAATTAGGACAATAGGTGCATGCCACCATGCCTGGCTAATTTTTTCTTGTTCTTTTTTGTAGAGATAAAGTCTTGTTGCTCAGGCTAGTCTCCACCTCCTGACCCCAAGTGATCTTCCCATCTTGACCTCCCAATGTGCTGGGATTTAAGGCGTGCACCATTCATTGTGTCTGGCCTGGTACCCACAGTGTTCTGTAGTTACCCCATTTTCAGAATTTATGGTATGGATCTGCAGTTGTTGGTTCATTTCTGGTCTCCCCTAGCCACCAACTACTACCCCATATATGGCATTGCTAAAGGCCTCTTTATTCAGTCTAATCTGTGGAACACTGCCTAGCACTCAGCAAACCCTCCATAAAGATCTGTGAGATAAATGAATATGAAAGATCTCTGCCTTTGATGTCTGGCTATTGTTTTACTTTGTTTTGTTTATTTTTTTGTAAAGGTAATACATTCATCTGATTCAAGAGTCGGTAAGTCCTTCTCCTACCCCTCCCTTAGCCCAGCTTTCACCCTACTTGGGTTTCCCCCCTCACTTCTCAATGTGTCTAGAGAATACTGTTGGCACTGCACAAACACTGTCCCTGTTCTTTTACACAACTGTGTAAGATTCCATTGTTTGGATATACCATGATTTCTTGAACCAGTGCCCTATAAATGGACATTGAGTTGGTTTCCAGCTGTTTGCTAATATTCCCAAGGCTTCCAAGAATTACCTTATATATATCCTAGAACCTCTCTAAGTTGAACACTCAAGGGACTGTAACAAACTGGTCACCATAAGCAACTTCCATTGAACACATGTGGTGCACATCTGGTCTATAAAATTAAGTCAACTTAAGGAGGTGATGAATGTAGGGAGGTGGTCAACCATGGGGGCTCTACTATACATAATTTTGTGCATATGTGATCTGTAAGACAAATTCCTCTTGGTGAAATATCTGGGTTGCAGAGGACCTGAATTTGTAAATTTAAATGTGATGGGCAATTGATCTCTACAGAGGCTGTTGATTGCTGTTTAAAGATCTGGTCATTTAGAATGTTTTCCCATAGGACACTCATCCAGAGACAGTGGAGTGACTCACAAGGAAACCTTTGGTCCAGGATGTCCACTAGCAGCTTACAAGATTGTCAGCAGCATCATTCTCTACACTATCACCACTATCATAGTCACTATCATCATTAAAAATTTTTAAAACTTTGCTTGACAACTTGACAATCTGCAGGTTCTACAATAAACAGATACCATTCCTGTCCTCAGGGGCCTTTTGGTCCAAGATGGCAGCTGGAGTTCCAGCCAGCATGTTGACGTTTGAGCAGGGAAGGAGAATGAGAAACAGGGCAAAAGGATACCTGCCACTTCAATCAGGGCCTTTTGATGAACTTTTCCCAAATAATTTTTCCCACTAATAAATAAGAGGAGGATAGATATAAGGTGACAGCCAGGAGCTTTGGCATAGGGCTGAAAGCCCTCCAGGCCCCCAAGGAAACTGCTCAAAAACAGTGTGGAGAGAAGACTTGGAAAGAAATTCCACTGATGCAATACTTTGTCCAGCCCTCAAATGGGTGGTGGCGAGGAAGGTGATGTGAGGAAGGCAGTGTTCCTGGTTTAAGGCAAGTGCTCCCATCTGACCCAAGTCCATCCAGGAAGTCCAGTGGCCCTTCTAAAGGGGAAAGCAGTCCTTGGACACTGGTCCTGCTTGGATACCTGATTCCCAGAGTCATCTACAATGACTTACCATTTTTCTCTTGTCCTGGGTTGGAGCTGTTTTGACCTTCAGGAATCAGAGTTTCCATGTCCAAAGAGGAAATCTGAGGAGGGCTGGGAAGGGAGAGACCTGAGGAGTGGGCCTGTAAGGAGGTGACAGACAGATGTGTGGTTGGGGAGCGGGCCGGGCTGGAAATGGACAGGGTCAGAGAGCTGCATATCCACAAGAGTTTGGTCCTCATAAGGGACTCAGGCAAGACCCAGGCCCAGGCCCCGTCCCAATTTAACTGACTTAAATTAGGGTAAGAGGGACTCCTGAACTCAAGGGTCGCTCCTCCTCCTTGCTTGCAATGGCTTAGAGCAGGATGCTTTTGTTGTTGTTGTTTTGAGGCAGAGTCTTACTCTGTATCCTGGGTAGAGTGCTGTGGTGTCATAGCTCACAGCAACCTCAGACTCTTGGGGTTGAGCAATACCCTTGCCTCAGCCTCCCAAGTGGTTGGAATCACAATGCCCAGCTAGTTTTTCGATTTTCAATAGAGAAAGGGTCTTGCTCTTGCTCAGGCTGATCTCAAACTCTGGAGCTCAGGCTATACACCTGCCTCAGCCTCCCAGAGTGCTGGGATTATAGGCGTGAACTAGCGCTCCTGACCATAGAGCAGGACTCTTGAGGCAGGGACTTTCCAGCCTGACCCAGGCAGCTGCTTCCTGGCCAGTGAGAACACAGCAGAGGAGGGGGGAGGTGACTGACTGCTCACCCTCGTGGTTAAAGTCTCTATTTCATGCTTCTTGCACCTGACCCCTGCTCTGAGAGTTCGTCTTTTCTGCCATTAAACATTTACCAGGGCCCTGGTGAGATGCTTTCTCAGGGGCTTTGTCAAGAACAGAATTGCAGCTGTTGACTTCAGTGCCATCTGCCCCAGTACCCTGCTAGACCCCAGCCCCCATTGCCCACCAAAAAGATCCAGGTTTGTCTTCAGAATACCAGGGGAAGACAGAGGGGAAACTAGGAGCTTTTAAACACACAGCACCTCTGAATGACAGGGCGTGGAGAGCCCTAGAGCTGGGTCTGACCTTAGGTGAGTGGTGAAAGCCTCTCTGGGCCTCGGTGTCCTTAGCTGTGAAGTGGGAAGAACTTGATTGATAGATGATAGATAGATAGATAAATAGATAATAGATAGACAGATGCTAGTAGTTTTGCAAGGCTCGAGTAAAATTATAAGTATTTATAAATTGGGGGAACCGTGTCTTTAACTCCCACCCGGCTTCCTTTAGGGACTTCCCTAGGGGTCAGCATTTGTCAGCTCCAGAGTGTTGTCATCTCTGGCTCCTGATTCTTGGAAGCCAAGAATATCAGGGCTTAGTTATTTAAAAGTTGCTGATACTTTCAACACTAATGTATAATGCTGGGAATTGCAATATGCTATTAAAGATGTTATAAAATTCATTTTCATTAGGCTCGGCACCTGTGCTCAGGGGCTAGGGTGCCAGCCACATACGCTGGAGCTGGCGGGTTCAAACCCAGCCTGGGCCTGCCAAACAGAAATGACAACTACAACAAAAAAATAGCTGGGTATTGTGGTGGGCATCTGTAGTTTCAGCTACTTGGGAGACTGAGGCAAGGGAATCGCTTAAACCCAAGAGTTAGAGGTTGCTATGAGCTGTGATGCCATGGCACCCTATCCAGGGTAACATAATGAGACTGTCTCAAAAAAAAAATCATTTTCATTAAACATTTATAATGATAAGACTAATTTTGAGTTTTTTCCAATATAACAACCACTTACTATTTAAGGAAAAACATGATTTGTTGAACAAATTAGAAAATGACAAGTCATATCATAGTTTAGATTAGGGATTGAATATGTTTAAGAGTGGATTGGTGGCTCGGCGCCTGTGACTCAACGGGCTAAGGCACCAGCCACGTACACCTGAGCTGGCAGGTTTGAATCCAGCCCAGGCCCACCAAACAACAATGATGGCTGTAACCAAAAAATGGCCGGGTGTTGTCGTGGGTGCCTGTAGTCCCAGCTGCTTGGGAGGCGGAGGCAGGAGACTCACTTGAGCTCAGGAATTAGAGATTGCTGTGAGCTGTGATGCCATGGCACTCTCTCCAGAGTGACAGCTTGAGGCTCTGTCTCAAAAAAAAAAAAAAAGAGTGGATTGGTACTATTTTAAATGTTAGAACATCAACAAGTTTTTAAAACTGTTTTAGGACACAATATGTGGAATTCTTGCATCTTGAACGATGAGTAAGTAACTGGTTCATGGTCACACATTTCCAGTCTGCTTTCTATGGGAGAGAAGGTTCCAGGCCATCCTTCCTAAGCATGACTCCACACTTAACACACTGTGGCTATTACTTTTCCATAAAAGCAGAGTCTACATTGGAAAGAATCAGCCATTTCCTGTTTCATTTTAATATTACTTTTAAGAACCCAAGCCTCCTTGGTGTGCTTTAAAATAATTTTGATCAGCTGGAGGCAAATTACAGAGCCGTGATGAGCCCATTGAGGCAAATTTCAAAATTCCTAGTTGGGTTGTTATGCTTCAATATTCCAATTTTTTGTAACTTCCCATTCCTAACAATGAGCCATCGTGGATAGATAGAAAATAGTAAATGACAATATCTAAAAAGTATTTAAAGTTTTTTTAATGGTCAAAACCCACACATCAATGGTTGTGTGTAGCTGAGTAAGAGCAGCCTAAGAATCTGAGTCACAAGAACCGCCACGTGCTGTCTCAATAAGCACTCAGGTACTCTAGGGAAAGCTTTTGAAAATTTATTTTAATTTGCCTTTGAATAGCTAACGTGGTTAAGTGGTTTAAAATGCAAAAACTACAAGAGCAAAGTGGAATTGTTGGGTCCAAGTGAATGTACGTTTTTTTAAGCTGTTGTCAAATTGTTCTCCAGAGGGTTTCTTCCAATTTACAGCAGAAAAATTTGATACTGCTTCTCAAAACCTTTGCCAACTAAGTATAGTGACAGACATTTGAACCTTGCCCATCTGATAGTTAAAAATGGCATGTCAATGCTTGTTTAAATATGCAATTCTTGTCATGAGGATGGAGGCCCCTTTGTTGTCTATGGTGAAGGTATCTTGCTTTGTAAACCTATATCTTCCTCTTGCTCTATAAACCCATCTTTCTCTTCCTCAATAAACTTTTGTTTCACATTTGTAAAGAAAACAACAAAAACAAAAAACCAAAAAAAAAAAAAGCACTTCTCTTATTGCAAGTGAAATTGAGCATCTTTTTAAATGTTTAAGAGCTCTTTGAATTCTTTTTCTGTGATTTGTCTATTCACGGCCATTGCTCACTTTTTTCTGCTGAGGACTGTAGGTCTTTTTCTAATTGATTCATATGAGCTCTTTATATATGAGAGAAATTAGCTCTATCTTTATGATATTAGTCACAAATACTTTTCTAAGTTTGGTGTTTGTTTTTGGTTTTGCTTATGACAGTTTTTGCCATGCAGAAATTAAAAATATTTGTTAGGACTTGTATTTATCAGCTTCCATTTTATAGCTTCTAGGTTTCATGTCATAGAGAAGTCTTCAAGGGAAGAAAAGTAATTACAACCATGTGCTATATAACCATAAAGGTGAAGTGCATACACGATGGTTGTCCAGGATTATGATGGAGCTGAAAAATTCCTATCGTTTAGTGACCTTGTAGCCATAAAACATAACATCATAGCACTCACGTGTTCATTGTGATTCTGGTGTAAACAAACCTACTGTACTGTTAATAGTATGAAAGTACAGGATATACAATTATGTATAGCACATAATACTTGATAATAAATAACTATGTTATTTGTTTATATGTTTACTATACTATGTACTATACTAATTTTACAATGTTTTTCTTTTCTCTGCCTTGTTCTGTTATTTAATCAAATTAGTTAATAAATTTTGAGACAAGGTCTCACTCTGTTGCCCAGGCTAGAGCTCAGTGGCACAATCATAGCTCACTACAGCCTCGAACTCTTGGCTCGAACAATCCTTTTGCTCCAGCTTCTTGATTAGCTTGAATTATAGAAGTACCATTAGAGTGTATTCCTTCTACTTATTAAAAAAAAGTAATTATTAACTGTACATCAACCCCAGTCAGATCCGTCAGGAGGTATTCCAGAAGAAGGCCCTGGCATCACGGGAGATGACTGCTCCATGCATGTTCCCACCCTTGAAGACCTTCCAGGGGGACACGCTGTGGAGGTGGAAGACGGGGACAGGACTGACAATCCTGACCCTGTGTAGGTCCAGGCTAAGGTGTATTTATGTCATCAGTTTTTAACAAAAAAGTTTAAAAACTAAAAAAAAAAAAAAAACATTTTAAAGATAAAATCTTATAGATTTTTTATAGGATATGAAATTAGAAAATACTCATATTTTTATACAGCTATAATATGTCATTACAAGAGTTAATAAGTTAAAGAAATTAAAAAGTTCATAAAGTAAAAAAGTTACATTACATCAAGGTTAATTTATTATTGAATAAAAGAATTTTTGAAATAAATTTAGCAGTGCCTCCGTGTACAGTTCTTACAAAGTCTACAGTAGTATATGGGAAGCTCCCAGAGCGAGGCCTGACACTCACTCACCACTCAACAGATCCACTTCCGGTCCTGCACGCTCCATTGACAGCAAGTGCCCTAGACAGGTGCACCATTTTTATCTCTTATGCTGTCTTTTTGCTGTACCTTTTCTTTTAGATATGGTTAGATACATAAATACTGAACCATCGTGGTCAGTGCACTAACTTTCTGTGCAGTCTGCAGCCAAGGAGTGACAGGCTGTGCCACCCCGCCTTGGTGTGTGTGTGTGTGTGGGGGGCACTACCCTATTTGCACGATAATGAAATTGCCTAAGGAAGCATTTCTCAGAAAGTATCCCTGTATTATGCAACATATGGCTGCATTTAATTTACTGAAATGATAAGAAACTGAGGTAGAAGTTGACCCCTTCCTGTCCTTGAATTGAAAAACTCTTGGCTAGGAAGTCAGTGGGAGGCCCTGGGTTTTCAAAAGCGTTTGGTTGGTACAAGCTGATTTATTCCATCTCCAACCTGAGTGAGGACAGACCCAGAGAGAGAAGTCCACACAGGATTGGTGCAAAAGCACCCCACCTTCCCTTTGGGGCATGGCTCTCTCTTCCTGAGGCAGACCCAGGTGGAGGGGAGGCTCAAACCTGGCCAGTTTCTGAGCCACTTGCTCTCTAACTCTGGGGGAAAAGAGCAGGGAGAGGCTCCTGCTGGCTACAAAGAAAGAGCTTCATTCTCCTTGGGGGCAGGGATTGCGCTCCGAGCCTCTAGGGAGACGAGGATCAGCCAGACGGTGGAGAACTCCCCTTCTCTCCCCTTCTCTAGGCTCAGCACCTCATGAGCCC
Source organism: Arctocebus calabarensis (assembly GCA_963573935.1). NCBI lineage: Eukaryota > Metazoa > Chordata > Mammalia > Primates > Lorisidae > Arctocebus > Arctocebus calabarensis. The sequence goes on from CAUYON010196742.1 coordinate 19,083, forward strand.
CTCTGTCTGAACCGGAATGGCTGCACTGGTCAGGATGGCTCCCCTCGGTGCTCAGCATCCTTCCATGGGCCCTGTCCCAAGAACCGGTTCCCTCGGTGTATGCCTGGACTCCTATGGAGCTGTGCCTTAGACTGCAGAGAGCTGGGCACTGAGAGGCTACGAGGCTCAGGCTTCATGCTCTGTCTCTTGCTGGCATGGGTTGGGCCCTGTGATGAGCTCCCATGGCCATACGCTCTTATAAAATGTGTCATTTTGAATTATTTTTCTAAGAGTGCCCTCTCCCAAACTGTTTGAGCTTTAGTTCCTACAATTTACTCCCCATCTACAGGTAAGTAACTATAATGGTGGGATTTCAGGCAAGCTAGAGGAAAAGCCTCACTTGGGAGAAGGGAATCGTCCTGATGTTTCTAGAATCATATCAAACCAGTGAAGCCATCTTGGCCGTAAGCTCAGCAGAGCGGCGTCTGCCTTCCTCAGCTTGTTGTCTCTGACTTACACCAGGCTGGGCCCCTGCTGTGGGCTCTGCCACAGGGAAGAATGAGAGAGTGTGTGGGTGAGTGGGTGACATGCCTCAGCCTCACCTCTACCAGGTGTCAGGCTGGCCCTGAGGACTGAGCCTCAGCACTTGGCCGTGACCAGTCCCCTTCTCAGCCCTCTCAGAGGATGCGGCTGGAGGGAGGCAGGTTCAGCCAGGTGGTGCGAGCTGCCTCTTCCAGCAGCCACTTCCTCTTGGCCCCAGTGAGAGGTGCAGGGGTGCCCCTTGGTCCTGGTGTGGCACGTACGTGGTGGGCCAAGAGCCTCCTCTCTGTCATCTCTTTGGTTTCCTGGGACCAGAGTGAGCAGGTGACACACAGTGTCCTTGAACGAGAAATGTCCAGGGTGGCACACATGTGATGGGGAGTTGGGGTGTTGAAAGTTTCTAGAAGGGACAAGAGACGGGGAGCAGCAGCCTGCAGTCTGCAGGTCTCCTCACCCCCCCATGTGTTCTCCTCTTTCATTTCCTCTGTCACCCCTGCCCTACAAACCCTTCCTAACTAGCATGTCTTTCCAGATTATCTCCAACAAATCTGGACCACACCTTGGTTTGTGGATGTAGTTAGCTCTGTTTACCCATCTGCCCCTATTGTTCTGTCACTTTTGTTCTCTGCAAGGCCCTGTGATTCCTGCTCCCCGCCTCAGGCTGGGAGCCCCTGGCGCCCCTCCATGCAGCCTAGGAGCGTCTGTCCTCCGGTAACTGTTTGTCTTTATGCAAAAACATGGAGGGGTGCATTGAAGTCATCACTCTCAGGGATCTGGGAGTGAGTGGAAACTGAGGGTGCTGTTATAAGCGTCCTGAGAAGGTGGGAAACACACAGGGGCTTTTCTCTACCCTTCTTTTTACATTAAAAAGAAATGTTACTCTGTAATTGTAATTCAAAATTTAAAGGTATAAAAGACAAATTCAAAGAGCGAAATTTATGTCTCCCCCAGCCATGCCCAGAATCCCCCACTCTTGAGCACTATGCCCAGCCCCTTTCACTGTGTAAGGATTGGGAGTATCTATGTCTACGTGGACTCAGACTTTCTTTTTAGTGCTGTGCAACCACTTGGGAAAACTGTTTGGCAGCATTTTTAAAGCTGAACACATTTATATCCTATGACCCAGTAGTTCCTTTCCCAGATTTCTGCTCACCATAAAACTGTTCCAAATGTCCACGGCAGCACTGTGTGTAAGAGCTAAACATTGGAAACGGCCAAAACACCCATTGATGGTGATGGTAGCATGGATAAATAAGAGATGGGGCCTGCTTCTAAGGGGATATTACACAGCAGTGAAAAGGAACAGTGACCACGATGAGCAGCGACGTTGTGGGAAACGACAATGTGAAGTGTCAGGATAGTGATGTCTCTTCGGGGGGAGGGAGTAGCATGGGGGCAGTCAGAGGCCGTTGGTCCCCATTGGGTTCAGGACCCCAGCAGCCCATGCCTGCTCAGGTGTACTGGAGTCGAGGACCCACAGGAGAACAGGGACGGGAGCTGGACAGTCAGTCCTCTGCTTGACCTGGGCGGCATGTGGGCCTGGGCAGCACGTGGGCCTGGGCAGGGCCAGGGAGACCAGTGGGGTGGTGAGTAAAGCACATGATTGAGGCAAAGGTCTTTCTGCTCAGCCCAACAGATAAGAAAGTGTCTGGTCTGTGTCTGCAGACGCGGCTCTCAGTTCTCTGGAAACCAGAGATGAATAAGACGGTCTCTGCCCTTCTGGAGCTCACAAGCTGGTGAGAGAAACGTGCCACACAGCTGAATGTCCTCATTCCACATAAGCCCACTGGGAAGGCCTGTGCCCGTGTCATGGGAGCCCTGAGAAGGAAGCTGGGGGGAGGGGCTATGCTTGAGACCTGAGTCCGGGAGGCCAAGCAGGAACAGAGCCCTGTCGTGGGTCGGTGGCACAGCATGAGCAAAGGCTCCGAGCTAGGGGCAAGCATGGGGCTTTGGGGAACTGCATCTTCTCTAGAACATAAAGTTTGTGTGAAAAAGTGCAAAGCAGTGAGGCAAGGATCTTGACAGGGCAGGCCCTCTGCGCTGAAGACCTGCCAAGGACTTTGGGCAGGGACGGATCTTTCTTTCTCTTCTCTTTCCCCCTCCCCTGTTTTCCTTCTGCATTGTAAAACCAATATATACTCACTGCAATAGCTTTAGAATATGCACAAACCACGAGTGCGGTTCAGTGCAGACCAGAACTTACTAATTCCCCATCATTTCCCCAGGGTCTGTTGTGGTGCCTGATATTTGATAAATTCTCAGAAGGTATTTGTAGATGACATGGGTACTGTGCAGCACCCTGTGGGCACATGGTGGGCGACACAGACAGGGGACTGTCCCTCACAGACTCATTATAATGAACTGGTAACAGTAACCTGGTAAACACCTGGTTACCATCATGGTTACCAACAGCAACCTCCAACACCCTGACAGTTGGAGCAGAAACACCTGACCTTGGGCTGGGGCTGGCAAACCAGGGAAGGCTTCCTGAGAGGGTGGTGTGGAAGCAGAGGCCTGAGGGTCACAGCAGGAATTAGTCTAAGCAAGAGTGTTCAGGCCGAGGGAGCCGATCAGAGAGGCTCTCAGGCGAGAGAGCCTGTGTGTGACTAGGAGGCTTTGTCTTAAGGACACTGGGGTTTAGCAAGAGGGTGTGGTGATAAATTTTGTAGCAAGGTGAATGGATCAAAGGCGGCATGTGAGAGGCTGTTAACACCAGGTGACAGAGAGGGGAGTGTGGTCCATCCAGGCTAGAGTGGAGGTCACAGGATCAGGCAAAGAGGATTCATGGAATCTTCACAGGATGACTGGTCTTGGGGACCAATGGGCGGAGGGGAAGAGAGAACAGCTTTCTCTTGTGCCCTGGGAACACTGGGTAAAGAATTACACAAAGGTTACTGCCACTTCTTATTCACAAGCACAGTTTGCATGTGGCTCACAGGCATGAGGGGTGGGCCTGTGCTGGCGCCCAGCCGGCTAGGGTGTCCCTGCCTGCCCGCTCCTCCCATTCTGAGGCCCCTCAGCTCCGGTTCTCCTCTTGGGGTTTCTTCATCGTCTCCTCTCCCCACTTGCTAGTTCTTGAGGAAGCAGAAAGCTTTCCTAGCTGGCTGGAGCTCCCTGCCCAGTCCAGGATTGCACGAGCCATCCTCCTGTTACTGACGACTTATCTGTGCGTGGAAATGCCCTGCGGACCCGGTCACGCCGGTCACTTTCCCCTTTGCATGCCTTCTTTGGTTCTCTTGTCTTTCTTCTGAAACTGCAGCTGCTTTGAAAATCTCCCCAAACCTTCACGAGTACCCTTGACCCCGTGTGGGCATGAGCCTCACCACGTACCCACACAAGGACACACCCAGGCCAGGCCTGTCAGGCCCTCGCCTCCACACACAGAAGACGTGGCATGTTCACAAGAACGCGCAGGGAGACCTGCAGACGGGAAGCTCCCGAGGCCGAGCCCGGACCTGACGCCTTCACTGTTACAACACAGTACAATCCTTAACGCCTGGCACCCGGCAGGTGCCCAGTAGGTATTTGTTGAATGAAAGAATGTGGCAGACCTAGGGACGTGCCACCTAGAAGGGACAACTGCCCTGTGGCGAGGGGGTGTGTGTGCACTGACTGTTCTAGTCACCGGCGTCTCTGGAGTCCCCTGGGCTGGGACTAGGGCCGGGAGAGTGAGGCTCCCGGGATCTTGTGACACTCTAAGGAGGCTCACTTCAGGGACACGCCAGTGCCTTACCCTAGGGCGGCATTAGGGTGTCAGGCCGATGGCTGGGCGTGGCAGTGGTTCTAGCCCCTACCATTTCCAATCCAGGCTTCCTCTAACAGGCAATCTCTGCTCAGGAGTTCCCTGCTGGACTGCTTCTCGGTCCCACGGCTCCCTGCCCAAACCTGCTCTCACCGGCTTCGTTTCATGGGCCTCACTCTCAGCACAACTTTCCTGTGCCTAACCTCATCTCTGCAGCTGCTTCCAGACAACCTGACCTGTGGCAATTAAAGAACAGGTACCTATATATTACAAAGAAAAACGCTCGCCCCTATGAGTCCCCAAGGGCAGGGGCAGAGCCCGACCTTTGTTTGAAGCTCAGTCCTGAACATGTGTTAGATGTTTAAGAAATCACCAATGAGTAACTGATGGGACGGAGATCCCCAAGGTGACTGAACACCTGGTGGGAAGACAGTGCCTGGAAATGCTGAACTCACTAGCTGTTCCCAAATCGGGGTTCCCAAAGCACTCCTGAGGTGGTTTCAATGGGCTCATGGAATGTGTACCTTTAGTGGAGATAAGGCCATTCAGTTCGCCATTAGGTGAACTACAAGGTAGGAGCTTTTGCTTAGGATGTGGTCAATGACTCAGGGATATTTATTTATCAGGAAGCATGGGGCTATCTTAGAGTAAGCAGGAGCTCCAGCGGGCACTGACATAAACATGTTTTCACTGGGTGTCATGGAGGCAGTGCAGAGCAAGGGGAAGGCTGATGGTTTTGGACTGTCCTGCGAGGGATCCTTAGGCAAATCACCCTGCATCCCTGAGCCTCAGTTTCAGGGAATGTACTGTGATGGGGCTGTGAAGGTTAGATAATGCAATAATGTAAAGAGTCCAGTAGCAGGCCCAGCCCTGAGTGATTGGCTGAACTGCCCCTTTGGACCAGGTCTAAGCCGGCACTGTTTATTTTGAGAATCAGAGAGGAGATGAAGAAGAACCCTGAGGCCACAGCAAACAGAAGTTGGCCGAGCTCCTCAGGAGATAGGAACAGTCTAGAACAGTGACAGGCACAGAGAATGTGTGGTGGGAGGTGGAAGTGCTATCTGTTGTTATGTGGTTATGGTATTAGGGTTTGGCCAATGACCAAGGGGTATTTATGTAAATCAGCCAGAAGGATCAATACACGCAAATGATCTGGTACCTGGATCCACCAGGAAGATGCACAAACCTGCCTTTCTGTGGGTGCCCTTTTAAGAAAGGAGACGGTCGGCTCGGCGCCTGTGGCTCAACCGGCTAAGGTGCCAGCTACGTACACCTGAGCTGGCGGGTTCAAATCCAGCCTGGGCCTGCCAAACAACAATGACAGCTGCAACCAAAAAATGGCCGAGCTTTGTGGCGGGCGCCTGTGGTCCCAGCTACTTGGGAGGCAGAGGCAGGAGACTCGCTTGAGCCCAGGAATTGGAGGGTGCTGTGAGGTGTGATGCCACGGCACTCTATCCAGGGTGACAGCTTGAGGCTGTCTCAAAAAAAAAAAAAAAAAAAGAAAGGGGAGTGGCCTCTGTGCCTCCTAGAAGGTGCAGAGCAGCATGTAAGGCCATGCCCCCGGCTGTCTGCTGTCCTGTAGCTTACAGGGTATCTGTTAATAGAGCATGAAGCCTGGGAGGACGGACACCAAAGTGTTAACCACAGTTTGTTCACCAGAGAGTGAACAAATGAGCGTTTTTAACTTTCTTTCTTTTTTTTCTTTTCAAGATAGGGTCTCACTCTGTCACCCGGGCTAGAGTATAATGGTGAGATCACAACTCAAATTCCTGGGCTCAAATGATCTTCCCATCTCAGCTTCCTGTGTAGTTGGGATTACAGGTCTGCACCACCACACGTGGCTAATTTTTTAATTTTTCGTAGAGATAGGGGTCTCACTGTGTAGCTCAGGCTGGTCTTGAACTCTTGGACTCAAATAATCCTCCTGCCTCGGACTCCCAAAGTGCTAGGATAACAGGTGTGAGCCACTTCCCAGCCCTAACTTTCTTTTTTATATGGTGGAACCCCTGTAAGTGTACACCCAAGAAACTGTACCAAACCGGTCAGCATACAGAGCTGGTCAACATAAGGAACGAGGCCTACTGGACTGATATGTACATGTGGTGAGGAGCCTATGAAAACTAGGTCAACTTAAGGAGGTGGTCAGTGTAGGGAGGTGGTCAACTATGGAGGTTCTACTGTATTTTTGTGTGTTCTGTAAATTTGTTTCATGGCTTGATGATGGAAATGGCTAGAGGGTGGAACAGGCCAAGTCAATAAAGGTAAAGAAAAACGAGAAAAAAAAAAGCCTGCCCTATGGTCCTAGGCCAGTTAACTCGGGAAGGCAGCGCTTTCACGCAGTGAACACGCATCCTGACTGCCGGCTTATGATTTCTAGCAAACAAGTTTAACAGCTGCGGCAAGGTTCGTTTCCGGGTGGGGGGCAGGGGTGGCCCTGGAAGTCTGAGTGACTATCTGAGATTCTTGCTCATTTTCCTTTCTCCTTCTGCACAAGGAAGGGAAAATGGAGGTGGAGCTCCCATGTGCCTCCAGGGCAGCGTCTCTGCTGTCCTTCCTCAGGCCCGGCTCCTCACCCTGGGGTGGAAGGATCTGAACTTAAAGACTTCGGTTACTGTGGTAAAGTTTATGTTTGGTACTCCCATCTCTCTTTTCGCAATTCTCTGCCTGCTTCCAGACAAACCTCCTTGTCTCCCATTGCCTAGGTTCTTTCATGGCCCTCCTGGCCCGAAGCCTTACATATTCCCAAACTGACCCTTCTCATCTCCAACCTCCCTTTCCAGTTTTACATTACTGCCCTGTTCTCTGTGGTCTTTTTGGCAAGCATACTAATTCATACCACACTATAAAGGGCCACCATTCTGCATAAACAAGATACTTAGAAAAGCAGTTTTAGCAATGGAGAAGTCAGCATAGAGAAACCAGAACCCCGTGCTGGAATCAGAAGGTCTGGGGTAAGTGTTGGGTTTGCTTCTAAATTATAGTCTGACCTTGGACAAGTCATACTCCCTTTCTGGGCTTCAGTTTCCTGACCTGTGAAGTATAGACATCATCTCTCTCTTTTTTAAAATACCTAATAAGATACCTTCCTCTCGGGTGGTGCCTGTGGCTCAGTAAGTAGGGCGCTGGCCCCATATACTGAGGGTGCTGGGTTTGAACTCAGCCCTGGCCAAACTGCAACAAAAAAGTAGCCGGGTGTTGTGGCAGGCACCTGTAGTCCCAGCTACTCGGGAGGCTGAGGCAAGAGAACCACCTAAGCCCAAGAGCTGGAGATTGCTGTGAGCTCTGACTACACGGCACTCTACCAAGGGTAACTCTGTCTCTTAAAAAAAAAAAAAAAAAGATACCTTCCTCTCCATTATCTCATCTGATTTGCACACTGATCCTGTGGTTGCATGGAAGCTTTATTATTTTATTTGCCTTTCAAAGCCGAAGTCAGATAAGCTCTTCTCCTGTAAACCTTTTCTTGGCCCTCCCACCCAAGTTAATCATTCTGCCCTGTGTAGTCTAGCATTAGGGCCTGTGGTTCCACTCACCTCCCCATTTTGTATCCAGGGCTGTGACTCATTGTCCCTTTGGGTCCCCAGGGCCTGGCACACAGTAGGGCTTCCGTGGCTGTTCTAGGAACATTGAATTACACCACCTCATCTTTTCACAGGGCAGACAGCCATCTGGATTCTGTCTTCCATGGTGTGAACTAGCCCACCCTGCCCAGCCTTCTCTGGAAAGTCAGTAGGTGGATGTGTCTTCATCATAGTCTCTAAGGATAGTACTGAGCAGGAAAGGTCAAAGGGTGGAGCCCTGGGCATCCTCAGGAGAACCAGCCCCCTCTGGACACCAGCCCTAAAACAGCTGGTTCAAACACTGAAGAAGTTTCAAATTACCTGCCCTGCCCTAGGCTGAATGGCATCATCTTACAAATGCCTGGCCAGGGCTGACGCTCAGTATATGCTTCCCTGGTACCAAATGCTACTTCCCATCCTTCTCCCTTACCTATGAGCTGAACCAGGCAAAGGGGAGATTCCAAGTGGGTTTCTAAAATACAATCCTATTATGGCTAACCGGGGGTACTGCCACCAGCCACTCTCCCAGCACCTGCGGTCACTTGGTAACTTATCCAGAGGGCTTATTTCTTGCACCCAGAGTTCCAGTACCCTTGTCCTTGGAAGCATTTGAGAGGTTGGAGAGGCATGATAGCAGCTGGGTTGCTGGCAGAGTGGTGATGGAGTAGAGCAGGGATTTGGAGCTGGGCAGTCCTGGCTTTACCACATGCAGCTGTGCTGCCTGGGCAAGTCACAGCCCCGCTCAGGGCCCCAGTGTCTTCATGTCGTAAAATGGGCTAATAACAGTAGCTGCCTCATTGGGCTTATAAGAGGGTTAGGTCAAGTGCCAGGCAAAGTAACCTGGAATAATAATTTGTATGATCATGTCCAAACACTGTTGCCATCAGGCGGCCTTTGGAAAAACTGGGCAGGAGCTCTCCTGAGCAGTCCATGCCAGCACCCCCAGGCTAGAATAAACCTAGGAGCTGCCCTGGCAGGAGAACGACATCCAGGGAGCCCTGCTCTCACCGTCACTGGGACTGGAATGTCCTGGGTTCTTGCATAAGAACGGGGATGGGGACCCAGGTAGCTCGGTGTTTGCAAAGTGCAGCTTTCCTTGGGTTGCAGAAGCTGCCAGCCTTGGCCAGGCCCTCTGGGTGATGAAATGTGCCCACCCTGGGTGGGACCGGCCAGCCACTGCCGTGGTGGCCCCGCCCGCCTCACCCTGTACAGAACAGTATGTCTCCCTCTGGGTTCAGCCTGGCTCAGAGCCCAGGGTCCAGGTATAAGGGTGGAGGGTCAGGCAGAGGGAGCCCTGGCTCTACTCCTGGGAAGCTGTGTGGCCTTGGGTGGGCCCCTTCCCCTCACAAGGTCTGCTTTTCAGTGGTTTGTAAGGCTCCTTTCAGCTTGGAGAGGCGTCTCCCTCTCACAGTCCCAGAGAAAGGCAGTGGGCTTGGGTGTCCTCCAGCATTTCACGGCCCCCAAGCTCTGTCTTCTGCCAAGAAAGCTGAAAGTGTGGGTTCTGGTTCTGTTCCTTCCTTCGGCTCCTCCTTTGTGTAGGATTTCCTGAGGGCTGGGCCCATTCAGCCCCCGACAATACCTGTTCTGGAGGCTTCTGGGTCTAGGCAAGAAAAAAAATAAAAGCCCCCAAGTACCTCCAAATGAGTCAGGTGACAGCAAGTGCGCAGAAGGGCCCAGACAGGGTGTGACAACAGCTCGGAGGAGGCCAACGGGGGCTTCCCGAGAGTAGGATGTGGCACTCTGGAGGTGGAGGAAGGGCATTGCAGGTGGGGACCCTGTAAGGGCCTAAGGACAGACGTGGGTGTGCTGGGAAGGGCTAGAGTCAGAGGCCTGGACAGCAAACATCCACCCTGAGACCACCCTGGGGCCAGCCATGCTGTGGGCGCTCCCGGGCTGGCTATCCTCTGGCCCCAGCCCACCCACCGTCTCTGCTGGGGCAGTAGCTGCCGGTGACTGAGGGCAGCCACTTCTCAGGCCCCTTCTGGGGATGAGCCCCACCGCTGCCGGGGCTGTGCCAATAGTGCTCCTCTCACTCATCACTCTCCCTTTGGGTTTTCATTCCGGGTTCACTCAGGAGCTGTGATTTTCCTAAGGCTGAGTCACCCAGGGAAGGGCAATAAAGAAGGGTGATTAAAAGTGTTTCAGTTCCTGGGATTTCCCATCTCAGTTACAGGAATTTATTTAGAGCCAAGCCACAGAAATACATGTGGCAAGGGAGGCAAGAGGCTTCGGAGGGCCCCCAGGAGACCACCCCTCAGACCGGGCCTCCCTCTGTCAGGGGCCTGCTGAGGAGTGAGTCAGCTCTTACTCTTCTGTGCCAAGCCCTCTGTAACCGAGGCCACAGCGCAGAGGTTCACTTCCCCTGGTGGGGTCTCCTCCTACTGGGGACAGGGACAGTGCATGAAGCCTCTCATTTCTCCCCTGTCCTTGTTCTTTCCTTTCTCCTTCTCTCCATCAGACCACAAAGGGCTGCCACCCTTTTCTCTGTCGCCTGCCAGCTGTCCCACCACACATCCCCTGCGCCTGCCCTGTAACCCCCTGCTCTCACCCCAAGCCACTCTAGTACTCATTGACCAGGGGGCAAAGGTGACAGAAGTGGACATTGGCGGCAAAAGCAGAGTCCCAACAGAGCGTGGCAGGACCTGCTATTTTCTCTCCTGCCTCCTCTCCTGCTCCTGGCTGACCGAGGTGCAGCTGGACGTGCTCTGGCTCCGTCCTGGGCGGGAGTGGCCGGCTGAGAGGAGCTGGCTTGTGCTGCAGCCAGAGGGACAGATAACAGGGATAACTTGCTGGGGCAAGGGGCCAACTCCCAGAGAGTTCACCACCGGCCAGTCAAACACCCTGCCAACGCTTCTGTCGTCTCTCGACATTGTGGGTGATGGGAGCCACTCGTCAGGACCACTGCTCTGTGGCCCGTAGCCCCTCCACGCGCAGCTGTTTCTCGTGGCAGCAGCAGCTGTTTGCAGAGTGGCACTTGGGCCTGCGGGTGTTAACATCCTCTGTGATCTTTCTCAGCTTTTCCACTGAAGTGTTGCCCAAAAGGAGCCAGACCACACTCTCCTACCCCCCGAGAGCTTTCGGGGGGGCTTTGGCTCAAAACAGCCAACTCAAAGCTCCAGTAGGATCCCACGTCTTCTGTTCATTGAAAATCCACACGTAAAGTTTGTGTTCTATTTTACCACACTGTTTCATATGGAAATACTATTACTTCCCTCACATTCTTGGAGACAAATTGTTGCTCTCAGAAGATGGGCACATTCATCCTGTGGCTTTGCTACCCCAGGGCTGAGTGGCACAGATTTGTCTCAGTGCAGACTCATGTCCCGACCTCAGGTATGCAAGGAGCCTGTCCACACACTCAGTTATTCCTGTTGAAGGCAGAGGGGGTCACCTGTTCACCGGCGGGTGCTCTCCTGTCTGCAGGGGACCCTGTGGTGCTTCTTCCTCTCTGCTGCCTCCCAAGCCTGCTGGGGCCCTGCCGCCATGCCCTTGGCTGAGAAGCCCCTTTGTTGGAGGCTACTCAGCTCTGTTTCCTGAGAGACCAGGAGGAATCTTGCTCGTGGATCAAGGCCCTTAGTGCAGCCAGGAATGGTTGAGCGTCCATGTCACATCTGCCCCAGGAGGTCTTGTCCTGTTATGGCCTGCCACCTTTGTAGGCGTGCACGTGGCTGTGACAGCTCCTGGCAGTGGCTGGGAGGGAGCTTCCAGGTCAGAATCTACGAAGCCTTGAGAGTGAGAGTCTGGTGGTGGTGGGGGGCTTTCCTGGCCCCTACATCCAATCAGTCACCAAGACCCAGAACTCGGCTTCTCAACTCCACTCCACTTTCTTCAAAGTAATCTCTCTGCAAATCTATGTCACTCTCTTTCTTTAATCCCTTCAAAGACTTCCCACTAGACTGCCTTTAGAGTCCAGCTGGTCTGTGCATCCCTCACTCTCTCTGTCCTCTTCTTCAACTTTGATTGCTTTTCTCTTTCCTTAGAGGTTTTGCACATGCTGTTCCCATTCGGCATGGAACCCTCGCACCACCACCCCCTCACCCCCACACCACCACCGCTCTCCCCCACACCTCCACCTTCACCTCCATACCCCATTCTTCACTCCCACACCCCCATGCCTCACCCCCAACCCCCCTAACCTCCACACCCCACCCTCACCCCCCATCATACCCACACCTCTACCCTTTACCCCCATATCCTTATTCCTCATCCCCACACCCCTATTCCTCACACCCACACCTCTACCCTTCACCCACATACCCCCACTTCTCAACCTCACGCCCCCACCCCACACCTCCACCCCTCACCCTCCACCTGACTCTTACACTTCTTGGAGATTTCTCCTTCTTCTTCCTTTCTGAGGTTTCCCCATCCTCCAGGCCAGGCTGATTCTCAGAGCACTTTTCCTCCCAGCTGGTAGACTTCTGAGTTTTTAACTGAGGTCCTTATTTCCTCACGGAAGGGCCATGACAAAGTAGAAAGCAGAAAAGTCACTGGTCTTTGTGTTCTGAATCCCAAGCCCCCCTTAGGGGAACTGAGAGGATGAGGCATTAAAAAATTAAAAAAGTAAACTGGACCCGTCCTACTCCCATGGTAGCTTGTATATTCCAAATATAAATATAGACACAGCCATATTTATGCCCTTTAAGAACCTTTTCATCAAAAGGGAGATATTTGTTTATCCCATTGCAGCTGGGTAGGATTTTGAGAATGCATAGGTAGACAAAATGCTGTGCCAGGGTCCTTGTCAACATGTGACTTCCCAGGCTAGGTCATAAGTGGTAATACCTTCCTCTCTCACTTTTTCTCAATACTCAACCTTGAAAGCTAGCTGCCATATTGTGGGGGAGCCTTGGCCATATGGGGAGGTCATGTATACATGTGTTAAGGTCTCAGTCAATAGGCTCGGTGCCCGTAGCACCAACCACATACACCGAGGCTGGCGGGTTCAAACCTGGCCCAGGCCAGCCAAAAAACAATGACAACTGCAACAACAGCAACATAAAATAGCTGGACGTTGTAGCAGGAGCCTATAGTCACAGCTACTTGGGAGGCCAAGGCAAGACAATCACTTAAGCCCAAGAGTTTGAAGTTGCTGTGAGCTGTGCTGCCATGGCACTCTACCCAGGGTGACATAGTGAGATTCTATTTCAAAAAAAAAAGGTTTCAGCCAATAGCCAGCATCAAACAGCAAACACGAGAGTGAAAGAATCTTCAGATGATCCTGCCCCAGCCTTCCAGCCAACCCTGCTGAGACTTGGCAGAACCTCATGAAGCTCTGCCTGAATTGCAGATTCGTGAGCGCAATGAATGTGGTCATTTTTAGTCACTAAGTTTTGGGGTATTTTGTTGTGTAACTGTAGCAATTGAACTCCCTTCTTCAACTCGAAGAATACTTTTCCTGGGATAGAAAAAAGAGAAACTGAAAGAGGTGATGCAAGAAGAAAATTAGGTATTATAGCAGGGAGAACAGACACATTCTCTTTCTTCCTCATTTGAAGCAGAACTCAGAATAAAGCTTGAGTTTTTAAGAAATGAAGAGAGCATTGTATTTCTCCTTCCACACACAGAACTGGGACTGCGTGTTGACATGTTTGGGAACTTGATCTCATGTCTGTGTCCTCAAAAGGCCCTGCTTGTCATCATCTTGGTCCTTATCCCTCCTGAACCTAGAACCAGGCTTGTTAAGAGCAGATGCTCCATAAATATGAATGAATGAATGAATGCATGGTAGATGAGCAAAGCCCTGTCATCATAGTTTTTCATAAAGGTCTTGGTCGTTTAAAAAAAATATTCATGCAAGGTCAGACTAAAAAACTGACTCTTTATTTATTTAAATTTTTGAGACACAGTCTCACTTTGTTGCACAGGCTGGTCTCAAAGTTCTGGTCTCAAAGGTTCCTCCTGCATTGACCTCCCAAAGTGTTGGGATTATAGACAAGAGCTACCACACCCTACCAAGACTTACCTTTTAGTAAATGAGGACACTGAAGTCTAGTAACTAACTTGAGGCCTCATGTCCAGTTGGTGGCCGAACTGATCTGGACTCATTCTCCAGGTGCCCAGCCCATGCTCCTCCCACCCACGTACTGGGTCTAACCACAGGCCAGTTAGGCTTAGGGAAGGATAGACTGGGTGGCAGGGTGTGTGTGTGTGTTTCTCCTGTCCTGGAGTCCATTGGCTGGTTGGGTCTTGGTCCCACCAGGTCAGAGGCAGGGGAACCCTTGAGTTCTGGGACTGGGCTGGGAGGAGTGCCTGGCCACACAGCTGGTCCCTAAGCATTTGTGGAGTTGGACTGAATTGAGATAAACACCCCCAAAAGTACAGCATCACACATGTGTGTAAGTGCCATGCAAGCAGGTTTCAGGGAGATGTCATGACCTCCTTCTGGGAAGGCGTCTTAGGACACAGGGGAGCTGGGATGTGGGTGAGGAGCAAGTGGGGATGTGTGAGCACAGGCTCTGCTGGCTTCCAGGCAGAGGGACGGTGTATATACAGGCCTCAAGTGGCAGAGAGCATCCTGGTCTGGGAGCCAAGAGAGCGGCCAAGCTTGCTGCAGAGAGAGGAAGGCAGAGACAGGGAAGCCAGGCCAGTGGACCCCGAGGCTGTCTGTTGAGTTTTGCCCGTTGTCTTGTGAACAATGTGAGTTCACTGAGGCACTTCAGCAGAGGTGCAGTCGGCTCTGCCTTTCCAGAAAGCCCCTGTGGCAGCAGTATGGAGAATGGACCAGAGAGGCTGCCAGATGGCAGAAAATGGGTGGTAGTAGCGGAACTCGGGGGAGAATGACCTGGAGCAGGATTTGGGGATGAATTGGCATGAAGGCTGGGAGAGAAGGGGCCAGGCACTCATTCATCTACCTGACACGAAATGTTTCCTAGGTGCCCAGCACACGCTGGGGTGTTAGGAGCCGGCAGAGCCCCCCCTCCTGAAGTTTATCTTCTAGTGCGTTTCTTTACTTAAATAATGAATTTATTGAAGGCTGAGCATGGTGACCCGCACCTGTAATCTTAGCACTCTGGAGGCTGAGGTGGGGGATCCCTCAGCTCAGAAGTTTCAGACCAGCCTGAGCAACAGCAAGACCCCTACTCTACTGAAAATAGAAAAACCAGCCAGGTATCATGGCAGGTGCCTATAGTCCCAGCTACTGGAGAGGTTGAGGCAAGAAGGATCGCTTGAGGTTGAGGTTGCTGTGAGTTATAATGATGCCAGAGCACTCACCCCCAGGGGACAGAGTGAAAGTCTCATTAAAAAAAAAAAGAAAGAAAATGAATGTATTGAAACATAATTCACGTATTACACACTTCACCTGTTTAAAGTACACAATTCAATGGTTTCCCCCATATTCACAGATAAGTACAGCCATCAACACAGTCAGTTTTAGGATGTTTTCTCTACCTCTAGAAGAAACCCCGTGTCCTTTAGCTGTCACCGATTCCACCCTCCTTCCCCCACTGCCAGTCCTAGGCAGCCACTGATCTGCCTTGTCCCTACAGATGTCCCTATTCTGGACTTCATAGGAGCAGAATCCTACGAGGTGTGGGGTCTGTGTCTGGCCTCTCCTGGGCACGTTTTCTGGGGTCATCTGTGTTGCAGCATCAGTTAGTACTTAATTCTCTTCCTGGCCTTTTAAGAGGGCTCTGCCTTGTGCATTGAGGTGCCTGGCGGTGACTTGTGCTAAGATGAGAAACCTGTGGTGGTCCCGTTTTGGACGTAGGGTCATGTTTTGGATTTGGGGCACTGTGGTAGAAACCCCTCATTTCCTCTACTGTTCTGTCTCTTATTCTTTCATTACATTATCCCAGTATTAGCGTGCACTTTGTCAGCTAGATAAAAGGTAGTATTTCTCTGTGGAGAAAAGGGAACACTTCTACATTCTCTTAATAGCAGTTAAGAGAAAAGGGAACATTTCTATATTGCTGGTGGGAATGTAAACTAACATATTCCTTTCGGAAGGATGTTTGGAGAATACTTAGAGATCTAAAAATAGACCTGCCATTCAATCCTACAATTCCAAATTGCTCTCTACCCGGTAGGGGTAGAGAGCTGCGGCTCCCTCAGGCACCGGAGATAAGGCCTGGCAGAAGCAGAGCCCTGGAGACGAGGGAAGCAGCACACAGGTTCCGGAAGTGACGTGAGCCCCCGCAGCACGTGGTGGGAAGAGAGCTCGTGGGACACTGACTCAAACTTGCCTTAGTGAAGGGTCCCAGGTGGCGCTTATGGAGCCTATGTGTGCACCCTTGTCATTACATGGGGCCCGTATAAAATCGTTATTAACTCGATTACATCAGCAGAGTCCCTTTTGTCATATAAGGTGATAAATTCATAGTTCTGGGGATTAGGGTGTGGACATCTTGGGGTGGCAGGGTTCAGCTAACCACAAACACTAAAACTAGTTGGTGAAAGTCTCATGAGTAGCAAGGTATTTCCTAGAGACTAAAAGCATGACCCCCCAAATTACCCTTAAATACAGAAGAAAATTAATAACTCTGCAGTGGGGAGCCCTGGCACATACCACCTTAACCTAAAGCTAATCACGAGGAAACACGAGCCCAAATTAAGAGGCTCAGTATTTTGCACGCGAGCGCACCAGAGTGTGGATGCATCAGCTTTATTGCTCCTGGCAGTGAGGGAGAAACACACCCACACTCAGGGTACAAACCTGGGAGCATGAGTGTCCTGGTCAGAGGGTGTTGGAAACAACTTTTAGGATGTGGACTTTGCTCGGTTTGGTGTAGGAGGGCTAGAGGAAGCAGGGCTTTGCTCTGGGTTAGGGAGCAGAAGTAGGTCCATTGAGCAGTTTATTAAACTTCATCTACTGGAGGGTAGACTGTAGACAATTGGTCGCATCAGTCATTCATAGGAGCCAGAGAGGGGGGTGTTTGGTATTTTCTAGTTTCAACAATGTTCGTGCTTTGTCTGGGTTCGGAGATGATTATAGAGCAGTCTTGATTTTGTCATGATTGGTCATGGTCACAGCATGGTTTTGTCTGGTGTTGGTGTTCTGTGGGATGGTTTGTGTTCAACAAGAGAACACCAAGACTTAATAGCAACCCTGTGGGCCTAACCCACAGGCATAAATCAGGGCTACTTTCTCCTTCCCAGAGACATTCTACAAAACTGGCTCCTACTCTTTTAAAAAAGGTCGTGAAAGACAAATGCTGAGAAACTCTTCCAGATTAAAATAGACTAAAGAGGCTCGGCGCCTGTGGCTCAGCGAGCTAAGGCGCCATCCAAGTACACCTGAGCTGGCGGGTTCGAATCCAGCCCCTGGGCCCGCCAAACAACAATGATGGCTGCAACCAAAAAATGGCCAGGCGTTGTGGCGGGTGCCTGTAGTCCCAGCTACTTGGGAGGCGGAGGCAAGAGACTCGCTTG
>CAUYON010196744.1:0-38514 GCA_963573935.1 Arctocebus calabarensis
CCAAAAAATGGCCGGGCGTTGTGGCGGGCGCCTGTAGTCCCGGCGACTTGGGAGGCAGAGGCAAGAGACTCGCTTGAGCCCAGGAATTGGAGGTTGCTGTGAGCTGTGATGCCATAGCACTCTATTCAGGGTGACAGCTTGAGGCTCTGTCTCAAAAAAAAAAAAAAAAAAAATGAAAAGACAAGTGAAAGACATAACTAGAGAAAATATAGTAAATCATGTATCTCATATATCTGATAAGGGACTTACATCTAGAGTACATGGACTTCTTACTACATAATAATAAAAAGACAGATAAGCCAATTTTTTTGCTGAGACAGAGCCCCACCCTATGCCCTGAGCATAGTGCAATGACATCGTAACTCACTTCAACCTCAGACTCAGGTTGTGGACAATCCCGCCGCCTCAGCCTCAGAAGCCGCTGGGATTACAGGCGCTCCCGGCAGTTCGCGGCTGGGTTTTTCCATTTTTTTTTAGGAGTCAGGGTCTCACTCTCACTCAGGTAAGTCAAAGACAAAGAATTTGAATTGACACTTCTCCATATGAAAATGGCCAATGAGCACATACAAAATGCTCAAAATCATTAGTCACTAGGGAAATGAAAATGAAAACCACCATGAGATTCAACTTCACATCCGCAATGATGGCTGCCATAAAGAATAAAAAAAAAAAAGAGGGGGCGGCGCGTGAGGCTCATCGAGTAGGGTGCCGGCCCCATATACCAAAGGTGGCGGGTTCAAACCCAGCCTCGGCAGAACTGCAAAACAGAAAAATAGCTGGGCGTTGTGGCGGGCGCCTGTAGTCCCAGCTACTCGAGAGGCTGAGGCAGGAGAATCGCCTAAACCCAGGAGTTGGAGGTTGCTGTGAGCTATGACGCCACAGCACTCTACCGAGGGTGACAAAGTGAGACTCTGTCTCTACAAAAAAAAAAAAAAGGAGGGGGGTG
The DNA here is from genome assembly GCA_963573935.1 of Arctocebus calabarensis. NCBI lineage: Eukaryota > Metazoa > Chordata > Mammalia > Primates > Lorisidae > Arctocebus > Arctocebus calabarensis. Next base: position 947 of record CAUYON010196744.1, read on the forward strand.
CCTGTGGCTCAAAAGAGTAGGGCACCGGCTCCATATGCCGGGGGCGGCGGGTTCAAACCCAGCCCCGGCCAAAAACTGCAAAAAAAAAAAAAAAAAGGAAAAACCCAGCCGGGCACTCTGCAAGCGCCTGTAATCCCAGCGATTTACGGAGGCTGAGGCAGCAGGATGCCCACAGCCTGAGTCTAAGGTTGCAGTGAGCTACAACGCCATTGCACTCTACTCAGGGGATAGGGTGGGACTCTGTCTCAACAAAAAAAAAAAAAGAGGGACAAATGTTGGCAAGAATGAGAAAAAACTGTGATTCATTCATCCATTACTGGTGGGAATGTAAATGGTGTTAACACTTTGTAATATAGTTGGGCAGTCCCTCAGCAGTTAAATGCAGAGTTACCATGTGGACCAGCGATTTCACTCCTAGGTAGCTATAAAAGAGATTTGAAAGCATATGTCCACACAAAATCTTGTACACCAATATTCATGGCAGATATATGAAGTCAATACATTGTGGCCCATGATTGCACCAATGTACACAATTATGATTTAATAAAAATAAAAAAAGTGAAAACAACCCATATGTTCATCAGCTGCTGAAAACATGATGTGCTATATCCATACAATCAAATATGCGATCATAAAAAAGAATGAAGTATGCTACCACATGGATGAACCTTAAAATCACTGCTAAGTGAAAGACGTGACATACAATGTGTTTCTATGGATATGACATGTCCAGAACAGACAAATCCGTAGTGACTGAAAGTATATTAGTGGCTGGGTTAGGGAGTTGGCAATGACTGCTAATGTGTATAGGGTTCCTTCAAGGTGATAAAATGTTCTAAAATTAGATTGTGGTGATAGTTACAGAATTCTTTGCATATACTAAAAACTGAATTTTCCACTTTAAGTGAGTAAATTGTATGATCTGTGAATTGTATTTCTTTTTTTTTTTTGAGACAGAGCCTCAAGCTGTTACCTTGGATAGAGTGCTGTGGCATTACAGCTCACAGCAACCTCCAATTCCTGGGCTCAAGCGATTCTCCTGCCTCAGCCTCCCAAGTAGCTGGGACCACAGGTGCCCGCCACAATGCCTGGCCATTTTTTTTTCGGTTGCAGCCGTCATTGTTGTTTGGCGGGCCCGGGCTGGATTCGAACCTGCCAGCTCAGGTGTACGTGGCTGGCGCCTTAGCTCGTTGAGCCACAGGTACCGAGCCTGTGAATTGTATTTCAATAAAGCTGTTGTTTTTTCTTAAACTAGTGTAGATATCTTTAGATAAATAGCCTATGAAAACCAACTTTCCAATCTGATTCTATTGTATTTCACATGCAGCAACCCAGGATACACACTGGTGTTCAGATTTCCAAAATGTCATTGAATTTTATTTACACATTTTAACAAACGTAAATTCTTGAGAGGAGTAATATAAGCATTCAAGTGTGCTAGACACATTATACTAGTAAGACTACGGAGAATAAGAGGGAATAAATTAATTTGTGGAATCCTAGGATTTATCTATCGGCAGTCCTCCTTTTCCTAATAGTCAGGAAAAGAAAAACCTGATAAATTGAAAATGAGCAAATATATTCTAAAATCCAAGTGTCTCACAGGTATAAATAAAGCAAACTGGCTCGACACCTGTAGCTCAAGCGGCTTAGGCGCCAGCCACATACACCAGAACTGGCAGGTTCGAATCCAGCCCAGGCCTGCCAAACAGCAATGACAACTACAACCAAAAAATGGCTGGGCATTGTGGCAGGCGCCTGTAGTCCCAGCTACTTGGGAGGCAAGAGAACAGCGTAAGCCCAGGAGTTGTAGGTTGCTGTGAGCTGTGATGCCAAAGCACTCTACCCAGGGGGATAGTTTGAGGCTCTATCTCAAAAAAAGAAAGAAAGAAAGAGGACGGTGTCTGTGGCTCAGTGAGTAGGGTGGCAGCCCCATATACCAAGGGTGGTAGGTTCAAACTCGGCCCCAGCCAAACTGCAACAAAAAAAAATAGCCGGGCATTGTGTCGGGAGGCTGAGGCAAGAGAATCTCCTTAAGCCCAAACTGGAGTTTGCTGTGAGCTGTGACACCACGGCACTCTACCAAGGGCAACAAAGTGAGACTCTGTCTCTAAAAGAAAAAAAAAAAAAGAAAGAAGAAAAAGAAAGCAAACTAAATACTCTTTGAGATAGCTTCCAAACTCTCCACATTTAGATCTTTGTGGAGAAATAGAACTAGAATTGGATAGACAGAAAGGAAAGGGGAACAACATCAATCAACCATTTATGGTACTTCTGATACATACTCAGGATAGGGACAAAAGAAGTCTAGAACTACTGCAATGGTGAGTCTGTATGAAAGACTTCTATTTGTGCACTACAAATATATAAATCAAACCACATTCAACATCTGATAGAAAAGTAACAAGGAACAACCTTGATTCCAATAAGCTAAGGAGTATAATAAGCTTTACCGATGTAGCCTCATATATAGAGGCAATTTAGTTAATAAAATCATCAAGAGCAGCCTTAAAAGGGAAAGATGTTGGAAAAGGGCATCACTGAGCTGGAGGTTGTAGTGTTCTGGTTGCCAGGCAGCCACCCTCAGGCCCTCTCTTGTTACCGTGGTGATGTTTGGAGAGCTTACTTAAATACTCTTTGAGATAGCTTCTGAACTCTCCATATCCTTTTAGCACTAACTAGTTCTTTCTTCTGCCCCCACACGTCCACTCTCATAACTTTATATATTGTATGAACATCAAATACACGTGTATCTCCAATACCTAAGGCCAAAGAATGATGCTAATTTGCCTACCCAGGTAAATGAATGAAAGAATAGTCAAATGAATGAGGAGATGGACTAAAATGACGTTCTTCAAATAAAAAAATTGATATATCTGCAAGATAATGCAGGATCTGTGTTACTCAACGTCAAGGAAAGCATTTTTAAAAAGGACTTGGTAATCAGGAGGCTTAGTTATTAGTTCTGATGCTCTGCCACTTAGACCTTAGATCTCACTCTGTGTGATCTTGTTCATGTTAGTCCCCCTGTGTGGGTCTTAGTTTCTTCTTTTGTAATAACAGGGGATTGAACTATACCAGTTGCTCTTAAACTTTTTTGGACATAATCTATGGTAAGAAATACATTTTAGGTGGCGCCCGTAGTTCAGTGGATAGGGTACCAGCCATATACACCAAGACTAGTGGTTCGAAACCAACCCGGGCCAGGCAAAACAACAATGGCAACTGCAAAAACAACAAAAAAATAGCTGGGTGTCATGGCAGGTGTCTGTAATCCTAGCTACTTGTGAGGCTGAGGCAAGAGAATCGCTTGAACCCAAGAGTTGGAGGTTGCTGTGAGCTGTGACACCATGGCACTCTACCCAGGGCGACAGCTTGAGACTGTCTCAAAACACACACAAACACACATTTTATATTATGACTCAGTATATTCATATCCCTACCAACAAATCTGAAACAGAAATTTTACAATACAATACTTATCCTGATTATGTGCAATGCACCTTTGATATTTTTTGTTCCATTCCTTTATATATTTTTAACTGTTGGTTGTGACCCAATAAATTGACTTCATTACCTCTTTAATGCTTTACAATCCACAGATTGAAAAACAGAACTAAAGGGTATCTAATGACTCCCTATGGTTCTAGTATTCTATGATCTTATGTAATACCTTATCTTCCTTTTAGTATAATAGCAAAAATGGGTAGCATTTATTGAACTCTTACTATGTGCCAGGTACTGTTATAAGCACTTTATGCATATGGACTAACTTAATTTTTCAACAACTGTGACTACTTTTGATTGGTCCAATTTTAAAGACGAGGGAAATCAATGGGGTTTATAATCAGCACCAAATTTAGTGAACTACCAAAATGAATTTCATGATATATTTGAAGTGTTTTTTTAATATCTTAGAACATTTCCATTTTATTAAATATTATTTTGTCTGCTTTTACCATTTTAAGCTCTGGAGAACTATAACAAATCTTCCAGATCTAAGAGGAAGAAAAGATCAATAACCTGAGTGATACCCAGTTCTGACTTTGAAAGTCATTTCCTTTATTTATTCGATTATTGTGAAATTGATCCTAAAACAGGTGCTCAGTAGTGCCACATCAGAGAGCAGTTGTACTTCAATAGGTGTGCCTACTATTCAAGCAGACACTCTAATTCTTAGGGAGACACACACTTTCAGCAAATCGTCAGTGGAATAATATAATCCAAGCATGTGCCCATGGTACATCTTTACTGTGAGTAGTAATGTAAAAACAAACATTAGTGCTATTTGTTCATTATTCAACTACTAAGCACCACTGCTAATATCCATCTCTCATTTGTAAATTTCATCGAGTGTATAGTTTAGAGGGTGCTGACAGAGCAGATTTGGAAGATTCCAAACAAGCCCTCCTTGGATAAACAATGGAGATAGCTGACATTTAATGATCCCTACAGGAAATCCAATAACCCATAATTTCATTTATTCATTCAACAGTTACTATTGAACACCTACTGTAGACTTGGTATTGATTTTGCCCCTGGAGATTTAGCAGTGAACATAACAAAGTACCTGCACTCAAGAAAATTATTTTATGTTTTATATGTTTAAATTTTTGTATATTGTGTTTGTTTATTTATGGAAAACGATACTTCTATATTCCCTTTGGTAGAGAGTCAGTGGGAATTACATTTCACTTACCTAAAATATTCAAGTGCCTTTTATGCATAGCAGTAGTGAAAGAACCATAGTAAACCAAAAGGAACAAATCTGTTTCTGCTCACAAAAGTTTTACCATCTAGTTAAATCAGACCTTAATCATCAGATCTTAATGTCCCAAATGGCAGCAACTTTGACCCGCAGCAGACATTTGGCAATGTCTAGAGATACTTTTAGTTGTCAGAATTGAAGTCAGGAGAAGTGCAACAGGTATCTAGTGTGTAGAGACCAGGGATGTGGCTAAATATCCTACAGCACAACCAGTAATTTCTGGCCTAAAATATCAAGAGTGCCAATTTGAGAAACTGAGTTAGAGTGACAAGGTGTATACATTAAAATGTTTTTTAATTGTAAGGTATTAGATGATAAATGTTAAATGAGTAATACACAAAGAAGAGAAAGATTATTCTAGACTGACATGGTTAGGGGAGGCATCATGATGGAAGTGGAGCTCAAACTAAAGCATCATGTTATTCTTTTGCTCAAAAGAGAAGAACCTCTGCTACCTCTCTGACCTCATCTCCGAACAGTCTTCCCCTCACTCCTCTATTGTAGCTGACTGTCTTTTGCATTTCCTTGAAAATACCAAGTATGCTTCTGGCTCATGGAATCTGCTCTTGCTGTTCTTGATAGTTCAAGTATCATTCTCCCAGATATCCACAGAGCTCACTTTCTCCCTTTCTGCACATCTCTATTCAATCTCTTATTAGAGAAGCCTTCCCTAATCATACTCCACAAAATATTAACTCCTGCCTCCTCCACTCCTTTTTTCCTTACTATGTTTTTTTGTTTCCACAGCAAGACTGCACCTTGCCCAGACCAGACATTCAAAAAATAAAATTTCTGTTGTGAAAGGTACCTGTAGTCTCAGCTACTGAGGAGGCTGAGGCAAGAGGATCACTTGAGCCCAAGAGTTTGAGGTTGCTGTGAGCTATGATGTTAAAGCACTCTAGCCTAGGTAACAGAGTGAGACTCTGTCTCAAAAAGAAAGAAGAAAAAGGAGAGAAAGAAGAGAGAAAGAAGTACCTGGCAATTAAGTGTGCAAACTCATCCTAGAAAAAATACTACATACCTCATTGCTAAATATCACTATGGTCACCTATGAAGTGCTTCCATTGGGAAGCTATGCACAGATGACAGTGCCTGGTCTACCCTTCAAAGCAATTTTGGAACTCTTTTTCCAGTCTAAAAATGCCTGCTTCATAGTAGGAAATTCATAAATAGTGAATAAATAGAATAAATATAGTGACAAAATAGAGCACCAAGGGGAATTAACATTTTAAAAATTAGCTCATAATCTTTTTTTTTTTTTTTTTGAGACAGAGGCTATGTCGCCCTCAGTAGAGTGCTGGGGTGTCACAGCTCACAGCAACCTCACACTCTTGGGCTCAAGCGATTCTCTTGCCTCAATCTCCCAAGTAGCTGGGACTACAGGTGCCCACCACAACGTCCGACTACTTTTTTGTCGCAGTTGTCATTGTTGTTTAGCTGGTTGGCCTGAGCTGGGTTCAAACTCGACAGCCTGGGTGTATGTGGCGGGTGCCGTAACCACCAAGCCTCATAATCATTTTTTAAAGTAGTTTTAGGATAATTACTACATCTTTATACTAACACATCTGGGTACATCAAGTTAATATTTTATTCTTAATTTTTACTATTCTTATCAGTTTTTTGGTTTACATTCATTTCTGATATATGCGTTGTAGTAAAAAAAATGGAGTTTCTGAAATTCTATATCCTAGCAATAAGTGCATGTTAAGAATTCTAATCTAACGACAGCTCTTCACCAAGTCAATTCTGCCTTGTTCTATTTTCATTTGCACTTAATCACTAATTCACCCACCCTGCACTCAGGGAGCCACTACAGACAATTATGCTAATACTAATAGCAATAGCAGCTAATGTTTATTGAGGACTTTTTGTGCTAGTGACTGTCCTTAAGGCCGTGCATACATTATCTGGTTTTGTTCGACTATGACTCCCTGCACCGTGCTTCCTGGCACTTTCCCTTTTCTATTGCCTCTCAGCATCCTCCTTCTTAGAGAGCCAGGAGCACACCTCCCCCCGCTTTTAGTAACCTTGACTACCGCCGCTTTCCTCCCCGCGCTCCCTTGACAGCCCCCCCCCCACCCCACCCCCCGCAGACGGCAATCCCGCCAGCACGAGGTTCGGCAGTCAGCTACGTAACCGGCGCGTGTGCCTGCCTAGTAACAGCGCCGCGACGTGGGCTGCGCGCCAAGTGGGGGGCGGAGCAGGAGGGGACGTGCGCATGCGTAACCGCTCTGCCGCCTAGTCGCTGGGCGGAGCGTCGCCGGTCAGCGGGGGCAGAGTAGAGCTCGTCGCCAAAGCGCGCGGTTTCTCTTACCTTAGGTTTGCCAGGGTAGACTAGTTTTTAGGAGTGAGGAAGGGAGGCGGTCATCCAACAATGTCCGGTGAGTCAGTCCAGCCTCAGGCTGGTCCCTCGTATATTGGGTTAGATTTTCCGTACCCTGAGCCAAATCGGGCTTGCATCGTCCCAGGGGGCGTGATCCGAAGGGCTGCCCCGGCGCCCAAGTCCTGGATCCAAAAGGTTCTGGAGCAAATAATCGGCTCACCACGCCAGTGGGTGACCCCCTCAGAGGTGGTACCTGTTACTGTGCTGGCCGTCCAAAGATATCTGTTAGAGGATGAGCCACGGGACATAATGCCCAACCTTCCTCTTTACTGCTATGATGTGACGATCTCAGACGGCGTTTACCAGGAGAAGTGCTACCTGGACCCCAGCTTAAACTTTCTCATTTATCAAAATATTCTTAAAGTTGGCATAGAAATGAGAATTTCCAGAGTCTCCTGTGTTTACAATGAGAAAAGATTAGGCCAGGGCATCCTGTGCATAGATAACGTCCACTGTGGGGAGACCTTAGATACGGTTTCTGTAGAAACTCCCTTCAGAAATAGAGCGCACGGGGAGAAACCAGAGAGGCCTTTAAGAGGCGGGAAGAGTCATTACCTGGCACTCTGGAATAACGAAGATCCATATGGAGACATCTGGTTAACCAACAAGCAACCTGCCGAATACAATTTTAGCGGTAAGTATTTTGAAGGTACGATAGAGGGTTTTTAAAAAATCATTTTCCAGAGCTTTGGTTAAAGAGAAAGGAGGCTGAGGTGCTTTCGTATTGTTGATTAATTACAAGCCGGGAGTAGTAGACAAGTTTTTTTGAATGGGGGAAGGACACTTGCTTAATGAAATTTCCACAGCCCCTTCTTGGTTTGATTGCCAATTGAGGAAGTGTCTGACTTTGTCTTTAATTCAATCTGATAAATCTCCGGGTGTGGAAATCAGTGTTCTTCGGGCGTCAGTTCTACGTTAGACTATGGTGGGATTAATCTTTAGTTTCGTTCCCATTCCAGTTGTGGAAATAGTTCGTTGTGTCGGTTACAGAGCTTATAGATGTGAATTTAGTGTAAGAGTTGTCAGAATTTGTGAGTTTGTATTAGTTTTAACCCTCACTCAAAAAGGATGTTCCGTGATTTAGTCCTTAATAATTTACGTTGATCAGAACGCCCCTTTTATGTCTTTTGAGTGTTACAGTTATGTAAATATCACTTTTTGAGTATGTGATTTTGTGAGAAGGCCTGGAATTCTCATTTTCCTATTTCTTATTACTTACCACCGACAGTACTGATCTGAGTCCAATTTTTATGTATCAGAATTAGGAAATTAACCTGAAAATGTTAGCTGCTCATCAGCAACTGCTCTAAAATATATTTTTCTATAAAAGATGGAATTAAGGGGAATGATGGTACTATGGGCATGAACACATATGGAATGGGGAATAAATAAAATGCCAAAAAATAAAAGAATACTGAAAGGAGAAAAGTTATAATTTTCTACACTTACCGCATTTTAGTCCTTTATTTTTATGTTGTTGTCCCAATGCTAAATCATCTAACTCTGATGTGTAAAAACAACAAATTTGAAAGTGAAGATAACTGGCTCAAAAATATGCAATTGTAGTCATATCTAGATATAAGGAAAAAAAGATGTAGAAATACATAGCCAAGGATGTTTTAAATAACTAAATTTTAAAAGCCAGACAGTTACTTCTGGGATGAAATGGTGGAATCATTTTATCTCCAGGAGGGAATAAGACTGTAGCATTACTACTCTAAATGTTTATCATTTTTATTTTTAGAATTGAATATGTAAATGAAAAATCAGTGCCCTGCAAGAATTAAGAAGGGTATAATACTCTGTGAAAGTACATTTTGTTTCTTTCTGGTCATGAAAGTAATATCTTTTCATTTATCAAAACCATATTTTTATTACAAAAGCCAATATCCATGTGACAAAAAAAATCCAAAGTATATATTTAAAGGAATATATATTGTGTTAAAAATGTAAGACCTAAGTATAGTAAAACAGTGTTGGTAAAATCTAGGAAGTGGGTACCTTGATGTTCACTGCAAAATTCTTTCAGGTTTGCTGAATGTTTGAAATTTTTAATAATAAATACCTGTTTCACCTTCCCTCATGCCTTCAAATTTCCTTTCAAAATTATAAATTGGGCGGCGCCTGTGGCTCAGTGAGTAGGGCACCAGCCCCATATGCCAGAGGTGGTGGGTTCAAACCCAGCCCCAGCCAAAAACTGCAAACAAATAAAAATAAAAAAATTATAAATTGTCAGCAGTTTGGTGTGTATCTTTGAATAAAAGGAGTGATATGCATTGTGTAATTTACTATTTCCACTAAATTTACCATAGGCATCTTGTACGGTACATAAAATATTCCATAGTATGGATGGATGTGCCTATTATTTTCTATAATCATACCCAGGTGAATGAGTAACTTGCAGTTTTAAGTAGTAGTTAAATTTTCAATATTAAATACAATGCTAAACATCATTAGAATGTATACATTTTTTTGATCTTTATATTCAAGTATTTCTGTTGAGTGGATTCCTAGAAGTGAAATTGTTGGGTTAAAGGGTATTTGAATTTTTTAAATTTAGTTGATAATATCTTTTGAACTTTTTTGAATTTCAATTTGTAGGATTTCTTTGCCACTGGGTATTAAATTTTTATCTGCTGTATACTGCAAATTATTTTCTTGCATTCTATTCCTTTTTTGTTAACTTTGCTAATGGTACTTTTTGTGCTTTTGAAACTTTTTACTAACTTTTATCTTGTACACTGAAAAGTAAAAAGATCTTGAAAATGCAGCTTGATAAATATTTACATATATACACACCTTTGTAATCATACCCCATCAAGATATAGAACATTTCAATCACCCGAAAAAACTCCTTCATGACTCCTCCGAGACTTTTTAAAATTAAAGTTAGATCATGCCACTCTCCTGCCTAAATCTCTCTCCAGTGGCTCCCCATTGCATTTACCCAGCCATCTATAGGTCTATAAGGCCCTCTAGGAGAGGTTGGCAAACTTTATCCCTAAAGTGCCAAATCATAAATCTTTTTGTCTTTGCGGGACATATAATCTCTGTTACAATTTAGTTTTGTTGTTGTATAGGGAAAGCAGCCATAGATAATATGTACCTGGATGAGCCTGACTGTGTTCCAGCAGAACTTCATTTATCACAAAACAGGAAGCAGCGTGGATTCGCCTTACGAAGCCTAATTTGCAGACCCCTGCCCTATAGAATCCCTTATCTCTACAATCTCATGTCCAGCCCCTCTCCTCCACCATATTGTTCTAGCAATCCCAGCCTTATTTTTCATCCTCAAACCTCCACGCTTTTTCCTACCTCAGGTACTTTGTACCTGCCTTTTTATCTTTTTAGAATGTTTCTTCCCATCCTCATGTTTCAGTTCAAATATATAAAACATATTAGAAAGAGCTATTTAAATAAGTATTCCTTCCCACATTTATTCCTATATTACATCACCCTGCAAATGCCCTTCATAGAATCATAACACTTTGAAATTATTTTATTTGAGAGCTCCAGTTGCACAGTCAGTTAGTGCGTGGTACTAATATGAAATAATTTTATTTGGTGATTTGTTTTTCTTTCTCTCCCTACCTCTTTTATGAGATCCATGAATTTTTTCCACTGCAGTGGGCCACATCCCCTATAGCCAGAACAATGGCTGGCCCATAGTAGGCATTCAGTAGGTGTTGAATAAAAGAATAAATGAAATAAATTGATGGATTTTGTAGTCCCCACTTGGTCATTGTTATTATTTTTACATCTGTATATTGTGAATTTGTTCCATAGGTTTCATTTGAGGTTTTTTTCCCCACTTGGTCATGGTTATTATTTTTACATCTGTATGTTGTGAATTTGTTCCATAGGTTTCATTTGAGGTTTTTTTCAGTGCAATTTCAATATCAGGTTAATATTCAGCTAGTAGAATGAGTTGAAAGGCTTACCTGTTTTTCTGTGCTTTCAGAAATTTTATGCTCATTGAAAGCGTGGTAGAATTTACTTGTAAATCTATCCAAGCATGACTGGGAGATGGTGGGAATAACTTCCTTTCAATTTCATGTACAGAAAGTGATCAAACCAATAGTGCTTCTTGAGTCCATTTTTGAGAATTGGTATTTCACTAAGAAATCTCACTTCACCTAAATCTCAGAGTTGCATATTGTAAGCTATATTTTTCATGTCTTGTCAGTTATTTCTCCTTTCACAGTTCTATTATTGGTACGTTCACCTTTCCTCATGATTATCCTTGCCGGAAGTTTGTCTGTTTTATTGTTATTTAACAAAAACTGAAGACTCTTGGCTTCACTAATAACAAAATCTATAGTGAGGAGATGGTTTTTACTTAATTTCTACTGTCATCTTTAATTATTTCTATGTACTTCATTTGTTCATATTTTTCTTGTATTACTTTTCCAGTCGAATGCTGCGTTCATTTATTTGCTTGTTTATTGCTTCCAGAAGCTTTTAAAATCCTGAAATCTCCCATCAATACTGACTGCTAAAGCTGCACCCCCTCCAGGCTTTGAAGTATGGAGATTTTATTATTATTCATTACTCGTATTTTTTATTTTAAATAGGAATTTCTCTTTAAACTCCAAAAGTTTTTTAAAAAGCTTATTTACTAGATCTAAGGTTCCGTATTATACCAGGTTTTTAAAATCTAATTCAAATATTCTACATTCTTATTTTTAATCTACTTTATTTGCCCCTTCCCCTGAAAGAAATATTGGCTTTTCTCTATGATGATAGTTTTATCCATTTCTTAAACACACACACATATTTTATTGTTTCAGGTTAATTGAAGGTACATAGAGGTTATACTGTTGGCATTTGTTAGGTAAAGTCCCTCTTATTTTCCTTACATTTCTAAAAGTTTTTTGCATTAGGTGTTGCTATAATGTGTTAAATTTCATAACTGATTAATATCTTGATGAATTTTACCCTTTATCAATTTGGATATGCCTCTTTGTCCCTTTATGCCTTGAATTATATTTTATATAATATTGATGCTTACTACTTCCCTGTCCTTTTTGGTAGCATGTAGGCTGGTGGTTCTCAATATGTGGGCACGAAGAACACCTCATGAACATTTTAAAATACAGATTGCTGAGCACCACCTCCAGTTTCTGGGGTAGGGCCCTAGAATTTGCATTTCTAACAAGTTCAGTAGTGGCAATGATAGTGCTGGTGGAAAGACCAAACTTTGAGAATCATTAGCCTAGTGGATCTTTGTCTGTCCCTTTATTTCCATTTTGTTGTTGGTTTTTCTTTTCTTTCTTTCTTTCTTTTTTTTTTTTTTTTTTTTTTTTTTTGTAGAGACAGAGTCTCACTTTGTCACCCTTGGTAGAGGGCTGTGCAATCACAGCTCACAGCAACCTCCAGCTTCTGGGCTTAGGTGATTCTCTTGCCTCAGCCTCCCAAGAAGAATATAGCTAAGATTCTGCTTTTTGACCCAAACCGATTTTTTAAGAGGTGAATTTAATTCAGTTAAATTTAATGTGATTAATGATGTTTGCACCTGTTATTGAAATCCTACTTTATGTCTACTATATGCCTTCCTTTATTTTTTTGACTTTTTGACTTTTGTGGGATTAAAAAGACTTTTTTTTCTTCTAGTAGTTTGGAAGTTATATATTAGGTTTGTATTCTCCCAGTGGTTATCCTTAATGTTTTAACAAAATTAAAGTTGCATGTCTGTGTCAGACTCCAGAATTATTCAGAATTTATAATATCCTCCTATTGAACGAGAGAATATGCTTAAGACCCCACTTGGTGGGCGGCACCTGTGGCTCAGCGAGTAGGGCGCCAGCCCCATATACTGAAGGTGGCGGGTTCAAACCCAGCCTCAGCCAAACTGCAAAACAAAAAAATAGCCGGGCTTTGTGGCAGGCGCCTGTAGTCCCAGCCACTAGGGAGGCTGAGGCAAGAGAATCGCCTAAGCCCAGGAGTTGGAGGTTGTTGTAAGCTGTGTGACACCACGGGACTCCACCGAGGGCAATAAAGCGAGACTGTCTGTCCCTATTAAAAAAAAAAAAAAAAACACTTGGTCATAGCACACAATTGTCTTTTGACATGCTACTGTATTATTTTTGAAAGTATTTGATTTAGGATTTTCGTCACCATAAATAATTGGGGTTTATAGTTTTCTCTTGTAATATTTCTGTTGGATTTTTTTCAAGATTATTCTAAGTTTATAAGTGAATTGGTATAATTTGTGTATTTTACTTGGCTCTGGGGCAATTTATAGTTCAGGGAAAGAGCTAGTCTTTGAAGGTTAGAATTTTCTTGTAAAACTATTTAAACTTGCTCATATTTTTGGAGGCCATTATTTGTGAACTTTTTTTATTTTCTTCCATGATTAAGGAAATATTCTTGTTTTCTTCTGCTTCTTAAGGCGACACTGGTAACTTATATTTTCCCAGAAGATTATTTCACTGATATTTTCAAGTTTATTGATAAAGAATCATAAATAATCTTTTAATAATTTTTCTTTATGTATATTTGATCACATTCTGAATATTACATTTTGGTTTCCTTTCTTCATGATTGCGCTTGACACAGGTTTATCTTTTCATTGATTTTTTCCAAAGAATTATATTTATCAATGTTACTGGGTTCTTTATGATGGTATAACATTGTCTAATTCATTGTTTTCAGTTTTTATCTTTATATGTCTGTATTCCTTAGATTTATTCCTTTGAAACAATTTCTAAAGTGTGGTCCAGGGACCTCTGGTGGTGTCCCTAAGACATATGCAGGGTATTTGTGAATCAAAGCTATTCTCCAAATACTAAGGCTTTACTTACCTTTTTTTTACTCTTTCTCTCACAAGCGTACAGTGACGTTTTCCAGGGACTGTATGATATGTGACATGGAAATGACTGAATGCCAAAGAATATATGAGTATCCAGCTATCTTTTATTAAGCTAGATACTAAAGAGATGTTCAGAGATGTAAAACACTGCCACTTTTCTCATTAAATTTCTTTTGTTTTGTAAAATACAGTCATCTTTCAAAAATATGTCATTTATATGTATTAGTTTATCATTGTTTTTAAATGAATTAATGATCTTTTTAATTTGTAGTTTATGGTACAGCAAATATTGAATGATATAACTGACATAAACAAAAACTCTTCAAGATCCTCAGGTTTTTTTTTTTTGTTTTTTTTTTTTTGTGGAGACAGAGTCTCACTCTATCGCCCTTGGTAGAGTGCTATGGAGTCATAGCTCACAGCAACCTCCAACTCTTGGGCTTAAGCAATTCTCTTGCCTCAGCCTCCCAAGTAGCTGGGACTACAGGCGCCCACCACAGTGCCCGGCTAATTTTTGATGCAGTTCAGTCGGGGCGTAGTTTGAACCCGCAGCCCTCGGTATATGAGGTCGGCGCCCTACTTGCTGAGCCACAGGCACCACCCAAGATCCTCAGTTTTTAAGAATGTAAAGGGGTCCTGTAACCAAAATGTGAGAATTGCTGTTCTATTGATTACCTTATCACTTTTTGTATTGAATATCCAGTTTACTTATTTTCTTTGTTTCATAATGAACACATTTATTGCTTGAATTTGTACAGATTCCTTATTGTCTGTAAATAGCTTCTAGTTCCTTTTTGAATTTGAATGAAAATATGTATGTTCTATGAAGTTCTATGTACCTATTGAAACTTTTACAGCCAGAAAAAGAGGCATAAGTTCCTTCATTGATCAAGAGTATTTCACATACATTCCAGGTAATTCAAAGCTGATCTGAGATTTGTCTGATTGTATTAAAAAGGAAATCACTTGATTACATTAGGTTAAATATTAGGACCTGTGATCCTGAGCTAGTAATGTATTAGGAAGATCTAGAAGGAAAATGATACAGTTTATGCTAATAATACTGAAAATTGTGTTTTTATGGTATGGGTAGGCATAATTATAAAATGCCACTTAAGCTCTTATTAAAAAGAAATTTAAAAGTATGATTATTGTGCAAAAATGTTGACTTGGTAAAACATGTAAACAAAGATGGAAGTGGAAGGTGCCTTAGCAAAAGAAATTTTGGAACTAATGCAAAGTCAGGTTCTAGAAGTTGGTACTATGGGCTGTGAGAGACCAAAATGTGGAGAGATGCAGATGGAACCCCTCTTAATCCATCCAAGAAAGAATAAAATCAGGAGTACAAATTAATCCTTTAAGATAATGAATAGCTTTTAAGCATTTTTTATGCTTGCCAGCAGGCTTGGAGATTAAAATGTTTCAAAGTAAATTATACCATGTATGAGAAGATATTTAAGTCTCTGTACAAAAATAAAGTGGCATGGGGGATCAGTTTTCAAGAGTGGTAGGGGATAATATCACTGAAAAGTGAACTTTGAGCAACAACTGAAGAAAGGAAGGAGAAAGTAACCTGGATATTTAAGGGAATGACATTCAGGCAAAGGGAATAGTAAATACGTGGTTAAATACGTGGTACAAAGGTACATGTCTGGCATGTTTGGGAAAGATAGAACACATATGAAATTGAGATTAGGATGTTATAGAAATGTGTGGTAAAACAATTCTATAAATTAAATATATAAGTACTTTGTAGTGGGAAAATATGCTAAGACGTTGAGTTTTTCCCTTACGGGAGGTAAGTTTAGATCCAAGTTTTCTAGGAAGTAATTAAGCATTTTGGTAAGATGGAAGACATTCTAGTTGAAACTGTATTAGTTAATCTAGGTATGTACCTATGTTCCAGGCACATAGTAAGTCCTTTATATATTTTAGCTATCAATATTAGAAATAGCATGTAGTTTAGGTGGGGGAAGTATATAGAGTGGTTTAGCTGGCAAGAAGGAGTTGCTTTGGATATGATCTGGCTACCATTAATAACCATTAAAATACATCTTTGAAATTACTATGACATTTTACATAGAGTTTTTACTGTTTTTTATATTTTAGACACCAAAATAATTTCCCTTTCTCACCTTGAAACGACCTGGTTTAACAGAAGAACTTTTCCTGCGTTGCTTGTGAGGATCTTGCAGAAATCAAAACTGCGATACTATGGGAAACCTGATAAAAAGATGACTGAACCATACCAGGTATAAGTAATGATAAGATGTCATGTGTTAATTTAAAGTTGTAGATTATAACTTACAGACATGACTTTATATTGTGATAGCATATTTGTTTGAATAACATTTATGAGTTCAATGTATTAATTTTTAAATATGCATAAATATATATTGCAAAGTACTTTCTACATACTTTATTGTAGAAAAAGAAATTCTTTATATGGATACCCTTTCAGCATCATGTCCCTGATCCAGCTCACGTCCTTCACACCTTTTCCTTTATCTTCTTTTTTTTGAGACACAATCTCACTATGTCACCCCAGTAGAGTGCTGTAGCGTCATAGCTCACAGCAACCTCAAATTCTTGGGCTTAAGTGATTCTCTTGCCTCATCCTCCCAAGTAGCTAGGACTGTAGGCACCCGCCACAACACCTGGCTAGCTTTTGTTGCAGTTGTCATTGTTGTTTAGCAGGCCTAGACTGGGTTCAAACCTGCCATCCTCAGTGTATGTGGCTGGCGCCGTAACCACTGTGCTATGAGCACCAAGCCCTTTTCTTTATCTTCAGTCTTTTCTTCTCAGCTGTATTTTCTGCACTATCACCTAAACATACTATATTCTCCCATTTTAAAAAAGAGAAAAGAAAAGATCTCCATTGACTTTTATGATTCCTCCATTCCCTCTCTTTCTCATCAAGAAAGCTTCTGATCAAGAGAGCTTCTTAAAAGTAGTCTACACTAGATGGACATGTCTCCCTTCCCTCAACACAATTAGTTTGGCTTTTTTCTTCAGCTTGTCATTCCCTAGTAACCTCCTAATTGTGAAATGCCTATGACACCTTTCTGTCACCTTGCCTCTGCCATATAATGCTGGTGAGATTCTACTTTCTTGATATGGTTGTATTCTGATTTTACTTAATACATATTATACTGTATTTTCCCATGTTATTGAGAACTATTTTAGGTGTTTCACTAAATTTTGTTATATGAGTTAATACATGCTTATTATAGGGAATTTGGAAAATGTAAAAATCTGTATAAAGAGCATAATATCTCCCAAGATCCTACCACTCAGAGAGAACCACTGTTTTTATGGTATGTTTCATTCCTTCTCTTGTGCATGTATAAATCATATATATACACATCTATATGTATATCACGTATAACATGTTATCTATCATATGTATATTATATCACATGAATATATTATATATTGCATGTGACTATGTCATATATCACATTAAATTATAAGATAAGAACCATATTGTGCATATAGTTTCATATCATTTGATATTTTCTTAAGTATTTTCCCATATTATTGAAAATTCTTCATAATTTTTTGTAGTTATAGATTTTATCATATGATATAACTAAATTCAGTAATCCCACTATAGTTTTTTGCTTTCTCATTGTTGAGATACTTTCCTCTTTAGATTTTTTTACTCTGTTTGAAGTTTCTTTGGCTTCCTATTCTTTGTGTCTCCATCATCTTGCCCCTCCATACCTCTCCTGTCTACCTTTTCCTGAACTTGCCATGCCTCGTACTAACCAAGTAGTCCTACCTAGAATTTCCTAAAACAACCAATTGTTTTCAAACTTTTATGCTCCTGCTCATGTTGTTTCTTCTACGTACAGGGCTCTTCCTCTCAATTCTCATCGGATTAGCAAAGCCACCTTTAAGATTCAGTTCAATGCTTACCTCTGCTTTAAGCTTTTCCGTGTATAACCATATGCATAGTCACTAGAGAAAATCAACTATGCCCTACTCAGGATCCGATTATATTTCCTAACATAGGTGTTTCAGACCATGTCTAACCCAGTTACACATATTTGTTAATAGATTTGTAGTAGGGAGGCGGTATGTAATAGTGCTTAGGCGTGTATACCTTGTAGTAAGATGAACTGAGTTCAAATTTCAACTCTCTGTACTACTTCTTGGCTTTATAATATAAGGAAAATTCTTTATCCGTTCTTTTTTTTTTTTAGACAGAGCCTCAAAAAAAGCTATCACCCTGGGTAGAGTGCTGTAGCATCACAGCTCACAGCAACCTCCAATTCCTGGGCTGAAGCAAGTCTCCTGCTTCTGCCTCCCAAGTAGCGGGGACTACAGGCGCCTGCCACAATGCCCAGCCATTTTTTGGTTGCAGCTATCATTGTTGTTTGGTGGGCCTGGGCTGGATTCGAACCTGCCAGCTCAGGTGTACATGGCTGGCACCTTAGCCGCTTGAACCACAGGCGCTGAGCCTATTTATCCTTTTAAGCCTCAGTTTACTCATCTGTGAAATAGGGATACTAATTTTACTTCTATTACAGGATTGATCTAAGATTGAATTAATTAATATAGGTAAAGCATTTACCTGTATTCCAGACACATAATAAGATACACACACACATATACGTGTGTGTATGTATATATGTGTGTGTGTATACTATTATTATGGATAACTGGATTTATCTCTTCATCTCAGTGCCTAACAGAATGTTTGAAACATAGTAGGACTAAGTAAATGTTTAGGACTAAGTAAATGTTTAATGAGTAAAGGAATGAAAACTACCCAAAATACATATTTATCAGTAAGGAAAAGGTTCTGAGAAAGTAAAATCATCATTTAAGAAGAAGCTGGCAAACATTTTGAAGACTGCCTTTTAGGTAGAACCAAAGTTGTCTAATTTTGAAACGGAGAAAAACTACATAAAATACTTCCTGCTGCAACAGATTTGCGTATTTAAACTCTACCCAGACTTGGCAATAATGTATACTACTATTAACCTTTCTCTTTCTGCTAGTGTAATTTCTCAAGTAGTATCTCAAAAATAATTCCTATGTCATTTATACCAGAATCTCAAATATTGCTGTAAGTAAATTCATATAATTGGGACATGGATCACATATGTTTATCTAAAGTTCTGTAATATGAATATCAAGGCCCTCTAACAGTTCCAAGTAACCAAGAATGATGTCTAGATCTTCACTTACAACCTCTAAAATGTAATTTATTCATTTTTTTCTTCGCTTTTCTTTCTTTTTTTTTTTTTTTGTAGAGACAGAGTCTCACTTTTTTGCCCTTGGTAGAGTGCCGTGGCGTCACACAGCTCACAGCAACCTCCAACTCCTGGGCTTAGGCAATTCTCTTGCCTCAACCTCCCTAGTAGCTGGGACTACAGGTGCCCACCACAACGCCCAGGTATTTTTCTGTTTTTGCATTTTGGCTGAGGCTGGGTTTGAACCTGCCACCTTCAGTATATGGGGCTAGCGCTCTTACTTGATGAGCCACAGGTGCCGCCCTGTAACTTATTCATTTTGACAAATGTATTGTGAGATTACTCTGTAAGGAACTATGCTAAACATTATGGGAGAGCCGAATATAAATAAGAAATGACCTGTGTCCTAAGAGTTGACATCACACAGTGAGTAAGTAGTAAGTCTGGTACTTCCATGAATTTGCTAACAGTCTGTTATTTGGATCACTAATATTAGTACATTTAACAACTGAATCATTACTCATAAAGAAAATAAATGTAAATGTTACATTCTCTCCATCTAACTTATCACAGATAATATGCTGTATATCATCTATATGGATAAAAGTGACAAATATATATGTGTTTGTTTACTCTTTCTTTCCAGACCTTTTTGGAAGTTGCTGATAGTTCAGGCACGGTGTCAGTGATTATGTGGAATACCCTGTGTCCTGAATGGTATAAAAGTTTGCGTGTTGGTTTAGTGCTTCTGCTCCAAGATTATTCTGTTAAAAAGAGTTATCCATTCAGGATGCCACCTCTCCCTGCGGATCCACAGATCAAACTGATTACTACAATGGGTTAAGTATTCAGTGAATTTGTTGTCATATAGCTGTTTTTCTTTATACAAATTTTCAATGTACCAGATCAGGCAAAGGACCATAAAAATTATTAAAGATGTTAAAGCCTGACAAACCTTTAAATTCCTTTCTAAAAAATTTCAGGCAATCACCTAACTTAATAAATACAAGTATTTGTGATCATATTTATTAAGAAAAATAAGATTTTTATTGTTGATTAAAGAATGAGCTCCACTTGGGCTATAGTTATTTTTATATTTTTTGTCATTTAATATTACATTATTAATGAATATATTTTGTTGTAACTATCAGGTACCATTTCAAAAGTGGTTTTGTTAAATTTTTATTTCGAAATAACCTTTAAACACACATAGAAGTTGAAAGATTAGTATAAATGGCTCCCATATACCCTTCACCCATATTCAACAATTGCTAATATTTATCTTTGTCTTATAGTTCTCTCTCTCTCTCTCTCTGCATATATATACACACACACACTACACATATCTATCTATAGATTTCTGAACCATTAGAGAAAAAGTGGTAGCCATAGATGCCCTTTTATCGCTAAACACCTCAATAATATGTTAATATATATTTTATAATAATAATGATATTCTATTATGTGATCATAGTATAGTTACTTAAATCAGGAAATTTAAAATTGATACAATGCCAATAGCTCATGAACCTTTAGTTAATATTCTAATTTTGCCCATTGTTATGATCTTTTTTTTTTTTTTACTTCTTTTTTAATTTCAGAATATTACAGGAGTATACATGTTTTGGTTATGTAATTTGCTTTTGTACATTTTAAGTCCAAGTTATAAGTGTGCCCTTCTCCCAGAAAATGTGCTTTGTGCCAGAGGCGTGAATTTACCCAACCCTTTCTCCCGCCCATCTGCTTTATTTCTATTGAGATTTACTTCCACATGTGCACATAAGAGTTGATTGACTAATTCCAATTTAGTATTAAGTACCTGTGGTGTTTGCTTTTTCCATTCTTGGCTATGCTTCACGTAGGAGAATGGTCTTCCAGTTCTATCCAGGTTTTCACAAAGATAGTGGATCACCAATTTTTTATGGCTGAGTATACATATAACACTACATTTTATTAATCTACCCATGTATTGCTGGACACTTGGGTTGTTTCCCCATCTTAGAGATTGTTAATTATGCTACTATAAACATTCAAGTGAAGGTGTCCTTTTTTATAAAATTTCTTTTTTTCCTTTCGGTAAATACCTAGCAGTGAGATTGCTAGATCAAATGGGAGGTCTACTTTTAGTTCTTTGAGGTATCTCCATGCTACCTTCCACAGATGTTTTGCTAGTTTGCTGTCCTACCAACAGTGTACAAGTGTTCTTTTCTCTCTGCATATACACCAGCATTTGTTGTTTTGGAATTTTTTTAAGTAATTTTTTTTTATTTTCTTAATTTTAAGTTAATATGAGGGTACAGATTTTTAGGTTACCCTGTTCTCACTTCCATGGTAAAGTTCAAGTTGTATTTGAGCCCTTAACCCAGGGAGCCTGTTGAATACTCTCACATTGTGTACATTAGGTGAGATCTCAGCAATTGCCCTCTCTTCTCCCTCCAATCTCCCTCTTCACCCTTACACCCTTCTCTCTCCTCTTCCCTCCCCTTCACTAGACTGTATTTGTGTTTTATTGTTCGTGTGGATATGCAATTGCTTATATATTGGTTTCACATTAGTATTCTCACTAGAGTTAGGTAATATCTCATTGTGGTTTTTTTTGTTTGTTTGTTTGTTATTTGTTTTTGGCCAGGGCTGGGTCTGAAACCGCCACCTCCAGCATATGGGGCCAGCACCCCACTCCTTTGAGCCACAGGCACCACCTCATTGTGGTTTTGATTTCTGCTTCCTGTTGATTAGAGATTTTGAACTTTTTTTTATATGTTTATTGGCCATTAGTCTATCTTCTTTTGAAAATTTTCTGTTCATGTCTTTTGCCCACTTTTTAATGACTTTTGTTGGACTTTTTCTTGGTGATTTGCTTGAGTTCTTTGTAGATTCTGCTTATTGGTCCTTCATCAGGTGCATAGCATGCAAATATTTTCTCCCATTCTGTGGGTTATCTATTTACTCTATTGACTGTGTCCTTAGCTATACAGAAACTTTTTAATTTGATCAGGTCCCATTTGTTTATTTTTGTTGTTGCTATGATTGCTTTTGGAATCTTCTTCATAAATTCTTCCCTGGGCCGATATCTATGAGTTTTTCCAAAATTTTCTTCTAGAATTCTTATAGTTTCATGCATTAGGTTTAAGTCTTTTACATACATATCCATCATGAATTAATTTTTGTGAATAGTGAAAGGTGAGGATCCTGTTTCAGTCTTGTACATGTAGCTATCCAGTTTTCCCAGCACCATTTATTGAATAGCGATTCTTTCCCCCAGTGTATGTTTTGTTTGCTTTGTCAAAGATCAAATGGGAATATGAGGATGGTTTTATCTCTAAGTTTTCTGTTCTAATCCATTGGTGTATATCTCTGGTCTTGTGCCAGTACCATGCTGTTTTGATTCCTATAGAGCCTTATAGTGTAGCTTGGAGTCTGCTAAAGTGATGCCTCCCAAATTATTCTTATTACATAAAGTTGCATTGGCTATTTGGGGTCTTTTTGATTCTACTATATGAAAAATAGAGGTATTTTTTCTAGATCTGCAAAAATTGATGTTGGTATTTTAATGGGTATTGTGTTGAACCTATAAATCACTTTTGGCAATATCCGTTGCTGCAGTCTTGAAAGGGTTTTTCCTAATTATTATTGAAATCAAAGTTTTGACATTTTGACATCCCAAATATTTTAGGAGCATTAAAATTAATATATTAAATGGTTACTTTTAGATATAGATGTGATATTTTTCATTTTTATTTTTCACAACTGTAGATTACATTACTTAACAAATTTAATTATTGTTTGGGGCTTGTAATTTTTTTTTAATTCCAAACCTGAATTTCTGTGTGTTCTAAATTACCCAGCTAATCCATTAGTTTAATTACTTTAAAAAATTCAGGTAAATGTGAGAGTTGTTCATTGTCTTCTTAAATATATATGTGGTAAAACCTCATGATTATTAAAAGCTTAAGCATTTTGCTTTTATAACTGGAACTTTAGCTTGGAAATGAGAACAATGTAATCTAAAAATTTGTACCCTCATATTGATTTTAAATTTAGGGGAAAAAAAGCTTAAGCATTTTTCAGGAATTAGTCAGATCTTGCTAGATGAAGAAGTCATTTCCTAGATAGTTTGGTACACTTAGCCCATTATCTCATTAGTCTTTGCTATAGAAAGGTGAGAAATTAAACTGATAGAGATATTGTGACTTACTTGAGAAAAAAACAGTGAAAGTTGGCAAGAGGAAGCTAATTCACATGTATTATTATATCTACCAAATTATAAATTATATATATTCTCCAACCAAATATATTCAGGCAACAGAATCCTTTAGTAAGAATTAAGACATTCTTTGTCAATAACTGATGAGACATACTAAATCATTAGCATGGTAGAAATCAAAATCTAGTTTTCCTGATTGCTAGCCCAATGTTGTTTCTCCTAGATAACATTGTTTTCTGGTAAAAAGAGTGTTCATTTAAATCATAGTTTTTACACAACCATGGATAATTCTAGAACTAATAGCTGGTACTAATAGCCGCTTCTAAACTTTAAAAGCATATGAAAAATACAGTAATACATGTAGTCAGTAGATAAGCAATAACTAAAAAGCAGTAACACCAAAACTGAACCAAACACTATGCTTCCTCTGTTATATAGAATTATAGGGCCAAAGTTTTATAGTGGAAACTCTCTATGATATGAGAAACCACTTACTATTTCAAGTAATTACAGATACAGAAATTATTTTTTTAAACCATATCCTTGATAAGAATATATTTTAAATGTACCCTTTAGTCTTTAAAATAGTTTTACTTCTCATTATGTTAGCAGCAATCTCTCTTTTCTACCTTATAGCTTGGTAAGTAACAGTACTTTTTCTGTCTTTTTCACTGGTCAAGAAACTTATTTCTATAAAGGGCCAGATAATAAATATTATAGGCTCTAAAGCCATATAGTCTCTGTTGTAACTGTTCAGCTCTGCCTTTGTAGAATGAGGCAACTATATACAGTATGTAAATAAATGGATATGGCTGTGGTCAGTAAAACTTTATTTACAAACACAGGCAGCTACCTAAATGTATAGTAGATCTCAGCTCTGGACAGACATTAGAATTACTTGAGGATTTAGTCAGCCCCCATTTAACAGGTCCAATGTAGACGTATATGGCTCACCTCCCAGGTGAAGGATTGAACTACAACTCAGACTTCACCTAACAAATGCAAATAATATAACCTAATCATATATACCCTTATATTAAACCAAAATTTAAAAAAAGAAGCACTTGAAGAGCTAGCTTTAAAAAGTCACTGATATACTCCACCCTTAGTGATTCTGATTTAAGGACTCTGAGAAGGGGACCACGGCTTAGCTTTAAAACTCTTCAGCTGATTCTAAGGTACAGCCAGGGTTGAAAGCTATTAATTTATGATCTTTAAAAATTACCTATCTCAAATTTTTTTTAATTTGTTTCATCTTTTAACGACTTATTCAATCATAAAACACGTACAGGAAAGTGCACATAAGCGTACAGTTCTCTGACTTTTCGTAAACTTGAACAATGCTGCATATCTGGCACTAAGACCTACATTCCCAGGAATCCAGACATCCCTTCCCCCTCACTACTCTCCAAGAGGGGGATTTTAATGCCGAAAAGGCTCCTAAGATCACATCTTCGGAATCTAAGCTTATAAATACTTTGGTAAAACATGGACCATGAAATTGGAAGGTAAGCTCTGCCAGCAAATGCTCAATACTCTGCAGTCCGGGTGCGAGAATCACATGTGGACCTCCAGCGAAAAGGAGACTAGCTCCCAGCCCTACCTATCTCAAATTGATTAAGGATATTTTTCCTAGCTTTTTTCTTTATTTTTAATGGAAAAATAGTAATTGCCTATTTTTATAAGATCCAATGCAATGTTTTGGTGTATGTATACTTTATAAAAAGATCCAATCAAGCTAATTAACATATCCATCTCACCAACTTATTTTTTTTTTGCAGTGAGAACATTAAAATTTTATCTACTTTAAAATATATATTATTATTAACTGTCATCACCATGCAATGGAATAGATCCCTAGAACTTATTCTTCCACTCTAATGGAAATTTTGTTCCTTTTAATCAACATTTTACCTTTAACCATCCCTCTTCCCCAGCCTGTGGTAACCACCTTTCTACTTTGTTTCTTTGAGATCAACTTTATTTTTTAAGATTCTTGGAAGACATTATACTAAGTGAAATGAGGAGCCAGAATTACATGAAGTGAAATAAGCCAGACACAGAAAGACAAATACTGTGTGTTGTCACTTACATGTGTTACAATCTTAAAAAGTCAATCAGAGAAACAGAGTAGAAAGGTGATTAAAGATCTTTTGAAGGGAAAAAAAGGCAGTTCTGTAAATCATGCTAAGCACAGGAGAAACAAAGATAAGTAATATAGAGTTCTATCCTTAAAAGTAGTCTAATGAGGTAACCGAAATATAAGATAAACAAATTATAGTAAAATGAAAGATGAATAACAATAAACAGTAAAAAAAAAAATGTGATAAAAGGGAGAAGAAATGAGCCAAAATGTAATTGAAAGAATGGAGCAGAGAATAGATTGAATAGGACAAAGTGTTAAGCGGGGATTAGGAAAAATAACAGTATAGTTATAATCAGTATAAATGAGAAGAGTGTATGGTGAGAGGAGAGTAGTTCAGTAAGGGAATAAAAATTTGTGATACCACTGATGTTTAAGTACTGATGTTGGTAGACAAACAATTGAGGTCATTTATCTTGGTTTATTTTATTTTATTTTTTGTAGAGACAGAGTCTTACTTTTATAGCCCTCGGTAGAGTGCCATGGCATCACATAGCTCACAGCAACCTCCAACTCCTGGGCTTAAGCTATTCTCTTGCCTAAGCCTCCCAAGTAGCTGAGACTACAGGTGCCCGCCACAACAACTGTTTTGCAGTTTGGCCGGGGCCGGGTTTGAACCTGCCACCCTCAGTATATGGGGCCTGCACCCTACTCACTGAGCCACAGGTGCCACTCTGTCTTGGTTTATTTTTTTATATTTATACATTAGTTCCAAGTTAGAGAAACTAAGATGTAATTTTTTCAAAGATTAAATAAATTAAAACCTACAAATATGGGACTTTTATTGCAAAACAAAGGGTATATTATTTGCTGGTAATGTATAGTTTCATACATTGCCATTTTGTATATTATTCCTTTTATTTTTTACAAAATGGTATTCAGCTGGCATACCAAAAATAATAAACCTTTTAAACTCTTGAGATTTAGGGTGACGCCCATGGCTCAAAGGAGTAGGGCACCGGCCCCATATACCGGAGGTGGTGGATTCGAACCCGGCCCCGGCCAAAAACTGCAAATAAAAAGTGTAAAAAAAAACAACCTTGAGATTTTCAGGCTATATTACATAATATATACTGAGATGATTGTATCAAGTGCCTTTGGTTTGGGCAAAGAAGCTATTTAATTAGGAATCCTAGCATTTAGAGCTAGAAGGAATGTTGAATATGATCAGGTGATACTATGACTATAAAAGTGCTTTATAAAATTTGAGTTATTTTCTTTGTTCTAGATAATACTATATAAACAAACTTTCCTTGCTTATGATAAGGTGAATTTTTCTTCATCTTACCATACTATGGCTAGTAACCATAACTGTGGCTAGTAATAGGCAGAACTGGAAATCACACATCTTCATCCTAGTTTAAGCTTGGTTTGCTACACTATTGTGAATGCATTTTTAGAAAAATGTAACTGACTGGCATGACATAGAAAGAAGTAGAAAGTCCAAATAGCTACATAACTATTAAAGGAAATGAATCAAAGTTTTAAAAGTTCCCCAGAAAGAAATTATCAAGCACACATGGTATTTATAGGCAAATTCTACCAAACTTTCAAGGCAAATAGAATTCTAAAACTATTCCAGAGAATAGACTAAAAGAGCTTTCCTCTAACTCATTATTTGCTACCAATATAACCCTGATCATCTAAAACAAACAAGAATAGCACAAAAGAGGAAAATTATAAGCTAGCTTCAACCATGAACATAAAAGTACTAACTGTGCAAAAAAAATACCACCATGTATATCTTCTATTTTTCATATGTGGCTGGATACTGTCTGGACAGTTCTTGTGTATAGATAGATATTCTTAATAGGATATTAACAAACTGAATTCAGTTATATGAAAATAAAAGATCAGGTACTGTGACTAAGTTGCATTTTTTTCCAGCAATGCAAATTCAGGTTTTTTTTTTTTTTAACTGGATACAGAGCAATCAAAATTAGTTTTACATATGAAAATCTATTCCTCGGGTGGCACCTGTGGCTCAGTGAGTAGGATGCTGGCCCCATATACCCAGGGTGGCAGGTTTGAACCTGACCTTGGCCAAACTGCAACAAAAAATAGCTGGGCATTGTGGCGGGCACCCGTAGTCCCACCTACTCGGGAGGCTGAGGCAAGAGAATTGTCTAAGCCCAAGAGCTGGAGGTTGCAGTGAAATGTGATGCTATGGTACTCTACCAAGGGCGATAAAGTGAGTATCTGTCTCAAAAAAAAAAAAAAGAAAATCTGTGCTTCAATTTCCCTGTCAGAAGCTAAGCAGGAGTGGACCTGGTTAGTGCTTAGATGAGAGACCACCTAGAAATATGGGGTGCTGTAGGCTTCAAAAAAATTTATACCCATTTGTTAATTTAAAAAAAGAAAATAGCAAGAAGAGTGGTGCCTGTAGCTCAAGCAGCTAAGGCGCCAGCCACATACACCAGAGCTGGCGGGTTGTAATCCAGCCAGGGCCTGCCAAACAACAACTACAACCAAAAAATAGCTAGGTGTTGTGGCGGGCGCCTGTAGTCCCAGCTACTTGGGAGGCTGAAGCAAGAGAATCGCTTAAGCCCAGGAGTTGGAGGTTGCCGTGAACTGTGACACCACAGCACTCTCTAACCAGGGCAATAGTTTGAGGCTCTGTCTCAAAAAAAAGACAAAAAAAAGAAAACAGCAAGAAAAGGAACCTTCTTTAATCTGATAAAAGGTATTTCCAAAATCAAAACAAAATAGCAAACACAATTTTGATGGGGTCAAAACAATGAACACAGTTGTTAATGGGGGATATTTTGAAGCACTATTATGGTAGGGTCTTTATCTGACACAAGCAATCAATGTAACCTGGATTTTTGTACCCTCAATGAATCCCCAACAATAAAAAAGTAAAATAAAATAAAATGGGGGGCATGGATGCCTCCTGTTACTATTTCCATTTAATGTTGTGGTAGCTGTCCTAACCAGTGTGAGAAAACAAAATACACTAAAGGTGTAAGAATTTTAAAGAAAAACACAAAACTTATTATTCACAAATTAAATTTTGTACACAGAAAATGCAAAATAACACAGAGAATTAAAATTAATAAGATATTGTTAAAGCTAACTATAAGGTCAGCATACAAAAGTCAGCTGATTTTTGTATACCCTAATAATAAAGAGTTATAAATTATAATTTTAAATTGTCAGTAATAACTGTCAGATATCTAGAAGTAAATCTAAAAGAAGATTTGTAAGACCTGTACAAAGATGATTACGATGCATTATTGAAAGACATTGAGAAAGCCTTAATAATGAAGCCTTAAATATTTTTGTTTTGTTCTGTTTTTTTTTTTTTAGAGAGACATAGTTTCACTTTATTGCCCTCGGTAGAGTGCCATGGCATCACACAGCTCACAGCAACCTCCAACTCCTGGTCTTAGGCGATCCTCTTTCCTAAGCCTCCCGAGTAGCTGGGTCTACAGGCGCCCGCCACAATGCCCGGTTACTTTTCTGTTTTGCAGTTCTGCCAAGGCTGGGTTTGAACCCGCCACCTTTGATATATGGGACCGGCACCCTACTCGATGAGCCACAGGCGCTGCCCAAGTCTTAAATATTTTTATTCTTTTATTTTGTATTTAACTAATCCTGCAGCAGATTAAGGAAGCCTTAAATAGATAGAGAAATATCCTTTGTTCACAGGTGGGAGATTAGTCTCAATTTCATAACTAAATCCTCCCAAATTGATCTGTAGATACATTCCTATTCCATCAGATTTATTTTTTTTAAAGTGACAAACTGATTCTAAAATTCATATGCACATAATTGCCAAGAATAGTCAAAACTCTTTTAAAGAAAAGAACAGGCGGAGTAAGGGTTTTTCTTACAAAGAATTATTGTAGAGCTGTAGTATTTATGGCGATGTTGTAATGATGCAAGTATAACTAAATTGACCAATGAGTCACAATACAGAGCCAAGATATATCCCTAAACATGCAGAATTTTGATATGACAGATATGCTATATAGATCATCAAGGAATGAGGAACCATTCAATAAATGGTAGTGAGATAATTGATTAAATATATGAGAAGAATTACATTGTTTCCCTAATACCAGATACAAATCAATTTCTATGTGCTCTATATATCTAATACCTAAATGTGAAAGACAAAACTTTTAGAAGACCTTACAGAAAGAATGTGTAGGAGAACTTACAGAAAATAACCCAGAGTTTGACATTGAGGTCAAACCTGAGATAAGGAAGGATTTCTTGGGTAAGGCATAAGATATATTAACCATAAAAGAAATATTAGCAAACTTAATGACTACATTAAAATTAAGGATTTGTGTACATACAGAAAACACCATGAGAAATGAAAAAACAAGACACAAACTTGATATTTGCAACTGCATAATAGTTATAGATACATTTCCTGCAAACAGATTTTTAAAAACAGACAATTCAGTGGGAAAATGAGCAAAAGACACAGACATTTTGCAGAAGAGGATTATGTGTGCACCATAGATATATGAATCATCATTCAATATAATTACTAATAAAGGAAGTATAAAACAAGACCACTACAAATTGTCATATCAGTAGGTTCTCAAAAAAAAAATGACAATACCAAAGTTTGGAGAGGATATATATCTTTGGAAATTGTTACACAGTGGTGATGGAAATACTGTATAAACAGATTAATTACTTGAAATAATTTGAGATTAGCCTGTAAAGTTGAACATTTACATATTGTACAATCCAGAGTTTCTCCTCCTAGGTTTAATACCTTAGAAAAGCACTTACCTGTGTGCATAGGGAGACATATACAAAAATGTGTGTAACAGTCCTTTGTGTAATAGCAAAAACCTTGAAATAATACAGATGTTCTTCAACATAATAATAGGTAAATTAGATATAGTTATTAAATTGGGTATATTGACACACTGGAATGTTAGTCAACCATAAAAATGAAAAAATACCTGCTACATGGATAAATTTTAGTAATGTTGAATGAAAAAAGTAGCCCCAAAATACTAAATATTATATAATTCCATTCATATCCAAATATTGTATAATTCCATTCATGTAAAGTTAAAAAGCAAAGACAAACACTATTTTGTTTGGGCAAAAACAAGAAAGTGATAAAACCTTTTTTAAAGTTAAAATGATAAAACACAAAATGCTTAATCTTTGATGGGGAAGTAAGAAAATAGCAAGAAAAGGAATAGAAGCAGAAGACCATTGATAATGGTCTAGTTCTTGGGCTTAGTGGTAGATTCCAAAATGTTTAGTTTTATTTTTTTTCTGTGTAATGTATGTACATGTATGTTCTTTATTATGTATTAAATATCATATTAAAGTAATATATTTGATTTTTAGAAATATGCCTGAATCTTCGAGATCCTCCAACAAATATAATGATCATTCCAGAAAGGCAGGTGAAACCAGAATGGAGATTGCCAAAATTAAATCACCGATTTATCACAAGGTAAAATAGCTGCTTGTAAAATATCTTAAATTTTAATTTTAATGTTAATTACTAAAGAACAATGTGTTATAATTTGCTCAAAATCTACCCAAAATCAGCCTGGGAGGCCAAGGCAGGAGGATCACTTGAAGCCAAGAGTTTGAGGCCAACGTAGGCCACATACTGAGATCCCATCTCTAAAAAAAAGCTATTTCAGATTGTATATGAAGCTCGCACACTGTACCCCATGATTGTACTAATGTACACAGCTATGATTTAATAAATTAAAAAAAAAAAAAAACAAAAAGAAAATCAATTAGCCTTTTGGGTCACATTCCAAAAAAAAAAAAAAAAAAGCTTAGCCAGGCATGGTGGCATATACCTACCTTGAGTAGTCTCAGCTACTCAAGGAGCTAAGTTGGGAGGATTACTTGAGCCCAGGAGTTCAAGGTTACAGTGAACTATGATTGGGCACTACATTCTAGCCTGGGTGACAGAGTGAGACCCTATCTCAAAAAAAGAAAAAAATCCAGTCAAAATTATACTGTAGCAACTACCTAGGTGTACATTTTCAAAAATCATAATTGTAGAATGCTTTTTCACTGTTTAAAGATAAAATATCTATTTAATAATTTTTTATTTCTTAGATCAGAACTGGATGATATGCCAGAAAATCGTATCTGTGATGTTATTGGCTTATTAGTTTTTGTAGGAAGAGTCCAGCGGTCAAAAAAGAAAGGTAAGCTTTTAACGTTGAAAATCACAAACAACTATTTAAGCATATAGTTATATGTTCATATGTATATAATCATTTACCTTCATTTATTTTAATATTCTATTCATATAGAAAGCCGTGAAGATTATTGGTCTTATCGCTGGATTCACCTCATTGATGGGACTTCAGAACTACCATTTATAGTGGAGCTGTTTTCTACATCTCAGCCAGAAATCTTTGAAAATATTTACCCAAGTACTCATTCTTAATTATCTTTTTATTTTCAAAAAAGTAGGAATATTGACTTAAAAAATAGAAGTGTTATGACATTGAGTTAGCAAATTCAAGCAGTCTAATAGCATATTTAAAACTTTTCTATGTTAATGTGTTTCTTATAGCAGATATTAAACAACTGCTGCTAGTCTATTCAGAACTAATTTGGTATTTGAACTAATTTTTTAGGAAACAGGTGCTCTTACCAAATCTCATTGTTAAAATTTTATACATGAAAAAAATTTAAGATTAGGTAAAACTAAAACATGGGCAATTTCCTTTGTATCCTTTTGGAAATTGACTAAGTAGACCTCATTAAAGACATCAAAGACATTACTAATGTTGCATGAATTAGTAGAGGATTGACAAACTATATAATTAAATAATGACAGTGGTAAGTATGATTCCATTTTGGATATTAAATTAATATTAAGTTGGTGTTATACCAGCTGATCAATATTTTAGTTTAGGTTATTTTGGCATTGAGTTTTTTTCCTCCATTAATTCAGATATAAATATAGGTATTTTTTTCACTAATGTTATTTATTTGAAAATATTTTAGGTACGGCCTATTGTATATTTCATACTGCATATAACATAGGCTATTCTTCAGACCTATCATGATAAGGAAAAAAGTATGTTTAATAATTTTTCAGCAATTTCGGTGACTATTTGCTTATCTGAATCTAGAATATAAAGCTATTAATATTTTCAATATGGTATGCTATTTTATCATTTTCCAAATGATTAAATGAATAAATACTGCTTGTTACCTATGTTAAATGTTTGCCAAAATTGAGGAAATTCCTAAAAATCACAATTAGCAGTAAGATAAAAATTATGGAACATTAAGAGACCTAGAGACTATATATGTAGCACTGTTCTGCTGCCCCTTTTTCCTCTGTACGAAACAGTACTGTACACTTCTGCTTCATTAGATTCCATCCTAGGCTTGTGAGATTAAAATTTTTAAATATATCTAGATAGAACTGAACCTCACCCCAACTTTTGGGGATGGAACAGAGAGTTTTGGCCATAACCAAGACATGAGCTTCAAAGGTGAGTGGGATATGACCTCTCATAAAACTTCTTTTAGGGCATTAATAATTGTTATTGATTACCTCTGATGACACTTC
Source organism: Arctocebus calabarensis (assembly GCA_963573935.1). Lineage (NCBI taxonomy): Eukaryota > Metazoa > Chordata > Mammalia > Primates > Lorisidae > Arctocebus > Arctocebus calabarensis. The sequence goes on from CAUYON010196744.1 coordinate 34,003, forward strand.
TGTTGCCTCATTTTAGGTGGACTTTGTCACTAGGTCCCTTTCTGTTTGCTTTGTAGCCACTTTAAACAACAAGCTGACACAATTTTAGCTAAAGATTTCTCACAGAAACTTTGCCAAACATGTATGTTCTATTTCTTGTGATAATGTGAAATGTATCCTTCTAAGAAAGGTATGTATGGACCTTGGTGAGATTTATTCTAGTATAACAAGTTTACAGCAATCACAATTTATTTTTGTCTTTTGACCAAAAGTGAAGGAAAAAATCATGATGAGTGTTAAGGGGGCTTCAGGACTGTGGAAGGTAATGTGACCAAAGGTCTTCTGAAGTAATACCAAAATCCTTTGGTAGTACAACAAAAAAATTTGTAAGAAAAGTCAAGAACTAAAGAGAAGTAATACTGTGCATTTATTATGTGCCAGATGCTTATAAAAATTATCTCATTTTGTATTTTCAGTTATCTTTTAAAGAATTGATGTTATAAATTTTCAGGTTGAAACGCAAAGATCTAGTCAAACAGCTAGAAAGTGTTAAATTTGACTCTTAGATTGTTAGAAATTACAATTAGAGATCTCTTTAATTTTTTAATTTTTATTTAATTGTGGTAAGAACACTTAAAATGTTAACAGAACATTAACAGATTTTATAATTTCTTTTAATATTCTTATATCAACACCTTTACTCATTAATATACATGTTTATATAGTTTTTGAAATAAAGGAAAAGTGATATCAGTTGAGATAATTATTACTTGAACAGGTTTTCTGTATTTTCATTGCAACAGAATAAAGAAAGAACTAATAAATATAAGAAATAGCAAATGAATTTATAGGTATGCTCTGGAGAAATTTTTATTCTCAAATAAGAACTTACTTTTATGTGATTATAAAAATTTGTATATTTTTGTTTTTAAGACTGTTTTGGCATATAATAAGTTAATTTTTAAAAAAAAAATGAAACTTTAATAACTAAATAACCTGATAGATAATTAAAAACAACTGATAACTTTTGAAAATAGGTGAAATCTGAGGCCTATGATGGATTGTAATTGGATTACAATATCTCATTTCCAGAGATTCTTTTTAGCCTGTCAATTTAGCAAGGTGAAAAGAAAATATCATCATATAAGCCCTGTTATTGACCTTCAAACTCTAAGATAAATACACAAGAGATACCAAATCCTTGCATAAACAAAGGCAAATTAACACTTGGAGTAATTCAGAGTTCAGTATTAGATTGGGTTAATCAGTGAAAGTATCATGGAGAAACTAAGCTTTTTTCTCTGTAGGAAGTAACTTTGACACCCAGTTGGGTGCCCAGTTAGAATAACGCTGTAGATTAGTGTAGTCCGAGGACTGGATGGATGCACCAGTATTCAAGTAGGAGCTTATTAGAAATGCAGAATTTGGGGCTTTACTTTAGACTGACTGAATCTGATTCTGTATTTTAACAGTCCCATGTTCCTTTGTTCATTGAAGTTGTAGAATTATCATGTTAAACATCTTGATCTTGGTATGTCCTTTTTAAAATGCAAAAATAATTTCACAAGTATATTTATTTTTTTCAGTGTCATATTTTGTGTGTACACAATTGAAAGTTGTCAGAAATGACACTCAAACACCAAAGCTGCTTTACCTCACCACTACAAATGAGAGTCGTGTGTTTATTACTGGTAAGTAATTCCTTTGTGTATACTTTACTGAGAATATAATTTGTTTCTCTTCACTAAAATCCTTTAGTACATATTAATTTATAATACTTGAGTACAGCATAGCTTTATTTTGACCTCCTCTATCATTATAAGAATATTTTAACAAAAAATATTAGATTATTTATGATAGAAGCAGTGATTTTTTGACTCACTAGAAAATTGTGTTTGTTTCCTTCCATTTAATTCCTCCTTGTTGTAGAACGTGAATAATCATAAATTGTTTGATAGGTTGAAGATCATTAGGCCTGGTACCATAATATAGATTCAGTTGACAGTATTTTAAAATATTAAGTAAAACAAAAATGAGTGTCAAATTTTGGCCCCAAGATCTCACATCTTATTTATATGGAAAGAAAAGTCTCACCACTCTCTACAAGTTTGTTATTTTCCCTGTTCTCTCTAATGACAGGGTCAGAACTATAAAGATTAAAGTATCCAAATCAGAGAGTGAGGGACTAGTGTAGAATGGGGTATATATCAGGATGCTACCATGTTGGAAGATGTTTGTTAAAAGTAAAGTCGTAGGAAAGATGTAAACATACATCTTTGTCAATACATACCTTATTGTTAAAATACTATCAGAAGTAAGTATGACATTTTTAAGTATGCTTTCAGAACATGAATTTAAATGCTGAGCTATATTCATAAGCAATTTAGTTCATATATAATGCCATACTTTCAGGTTAATACATGGCTTAAAAATCAGTTTTTTCAGAAGATTCCAAACATTTGGGTAGTTTAGAAAAATTCAGATTATTATTTTTTCTTCTTCCTATGGATTTTAGCATCCTGTAGACAGCTACAGTTTAGTCCACTTAAACTCTAATGCACTGTATGGCTGATTTCCTTCTCAGGATTTGTTTACTGTCTTTGAATAATTACTACATAGTGAATAAGTGAACTTTTTACTTAGTGATATTAGAGACTGGTTTAGTATAAAGTGTTTATATATGACAAAGTCTGTTCAGTTTATTACAGTAATCTTTTTATTTCTCTTTTTTATTTATGGTTTATCCTTCTTGCAAGAAGGTCATAGAGGCCAGCCATATACCTACGAGGCCAAAGTCAAAAACTTTATTCAGTGGATTAAAACAAAGACCGAGTCTGGGGAAGTGAAGAATACCGTAATTGGTGGCTATTACCCCTATCCACCAGTGCCAGAGACATTTTCCAAGTATAGTAGTTCTGTTAAAGGTACTGACATAATTATTGCCAGTCTTTATGTTCATATGTTATACATATGGTATATGCTGTTTCAGTTAGTTACTTTTATATTTTTCTTCTCTTGAGAGTGAGCCAAAGTGTGGCAACATTCACAGATAATAATTTTGTCTTAAAGCCGACTCAGAAAGACTCGTAATGCTACCTAAGGGTTAATATTTTGATTTTATCAGACTGGAAGAAAAAAGAAAACGCAGAAGATAAGTAAATGGAAATACAAGTCAAGCATCCCTAATCCAAAAATCTGAAATTCAGAATGCTTTAAAATCTATAACTTTTAGTGCTGACATGACCCTCAAAGGAAATACTGGAGCATTTTAGATTTTGGATTTTTGCATTAGGATCCCGTGCATTTCAGACAAGGGATGCTTAGCCTGTATTGTCTTAATTTAATGTTATTGAGATCAGATCTGATCTTGGTATATCTCGACTTCTATGACATTGCACAGAAAGACTAAAAATAATCTAAAAGAGATGTTGGACAATTTGATTCTAAGATACAACAGTTTTATGCTACTTTTGTGAATGATGTATATTGTATATAACATAATTGAGTTCTACCTTTAAATAAAAAATGATGCCAAAACACATGAGATGCTGAATTTGGCATTGAAGTACTGGTGAGAGATCTAATATTAATTTATTTTTGGTAGAATTAATTGTAATTAGTAGAATTAATATATGATAGTTGAAAAGTTTAACATAAGCATTTTCTTGTTTAAAATCCATGGGATAATTGCACGGTTTTAGGAAAAAAAAAGAGAAACTTCAAAATGCTGACCTATTATCATCTAAATATATTGGTATCTGCTTGTGTATCATAATGGTAGCAATATACAGCATATGTTTGAAATAATTAAAATGTGTTTTTCTGTGTACTAGCTAGGCAACACTTTAAAGTTTGAAATACATAAATTACATTCGATATGTAAAATTTCTTTTGCAAGTAAAGACTCTACACTGGAAGCTTGTTTTACGGTTTAATTGATAAATGTATTTTGCCTATTTCACAAAAATTACATAAGGGCATGCCAAATGTAAACACAAAGTCTGACAGATTGAAGTTAATGTAACAAGTTTATAACTTTATGAAATTTTGTGAAATTACACTACAAATTTAATTCTTATTTTTATTATTTCAGTTCTTTAAAACTTACAATTTCCTTGGAATTACTCTTTTACAGTTGAGTCGCTCTTGACAGCTATAAGTGAAGTGAAGAAGGAGATTGAAGACTTGCAGTACAGGGAACAAAAGCGCATTGCAATTCAGGGGATAATTACTGTTGTAAAATTTATCCCCCATAGCAGTGCAACTGAAAGTGCCACAGCATCAGAAATACCTTGGGTATGGTGCCAGAGAATAAATAGCATGTATTTGAAAGCACTGTAATTGTAATTATAGTTGGTACCTTTTACATTTTGTTTAGAACTCATATGTATTAACTCTTTTTTTTTTTAATAATTTTATTGAATCATAATTATGTACATTGGTGCAATCACAGGGCACGATTCATATACATTCAGAAATATTTTGATCATACTGTTACAGATATCCTTCATGGCATTTCCTTGATCACTATAT